>VSMD01063992.1:0-25691 GCA_008750895.1 Mirza zaza | reverse complement strand
CCGCCGCCCCCATTCCCCTTGGTTGCCGCAGTAGCCGCCGCTGCCGCCATATCAAGTGACCCGAGCGCACTCTGCCTGCGCGAGCACCTCGGCCGGACTCGGCCAAGCGACGGGGCGGAGGGAGGGACGAAGGAGAGGCGGGGCGGGGCCGCGGGGCGGAGCCGGGGACAGCGCCCACGGCGGCCGCCATCTTGGGTGAGGGCGCAGACGCTCCTGGCGCTCGAGTCCCTCGGCTCGCCTCAATCGCCGCTGCCATCTTGGATTAGGGTAATCCCCGCCTCTTCTGCGCTAGGGTAGCGACCTCCGGCGCCATCTTGAGTTGGGTCAATGTGCTGTTTGACCGCGCTAGCCGGGCCCGCTGTTTGTGCCAGCTAGATGCTTCGTCGTCCCTGGCTGTTCTCTCTCCTATAACCACGGCCTCCATGTTGGATCAAAACAATTAGGCTTTCGTACTTCCTTCTCCAATGGTCCTATCCTCACCTTTAAACACTTCCACCCGAGTGTCCTGCCATTTTGGATTAGGGCAGTTGACGCCGTCTTCGCTTCCCTGGTCCTTTGCATGGTGGGCTTTGCTCCTTAGCCATTCCCGGGTTGGAGGTTCTTCTCTGCCTTTTGATTTTAAGGTACTGTTACAGTGGAGAAGTCCCTGTGGCCTAAAATGCAACGTCGTCCGTGAGGGCTGGACGGGTGTTCTAGTGCATCTTCCTTCCCGAAGCCACTTGGGCTCGTCCGTCGCGTAGGCGGGACGGGAGATGAGATGAGGCGGTCAGCTGAGGGTGAGGTGCCAGGTAAGGGAGCAGGTTTATATCCACGATGACGAAAAATAACATGTTGGCTTAGGTGGAAAGCCTGTCTGCTGTGAGGGAATCTGCTGACCCCATTTCCACTCATTATTTTGTTCCCGGGGTTTCTTTATTTGTAAAAGTCTCCTACTGTCGATTTTCACACACCCAAGCATCTCCTTAAATGAATACTGAAATATTTATGTATTCATTCCAACAAGTATTCATGGGGCTTCTACAAAGTTGCACTGGGATCCACGGCATTAAATGAAAGAGACAAAGTCCTAGGTCTCCCAGAGATTATATAGAGGGAGCCAGAGGAAAATGGATATTAGTTGGTGGAAGCGGTTTGAGCCAGAGTGCTAGCAATTGAGGTGAGGAAAACCAATTGAATTCTGGACATGTTTTAGAAGTAGAATCTCATAAGATTTGTGGATAAATTAGATATGAAGTGTGAAATAAAAGGCATTGTGAGCAACTTGGAAGAATTAAGTTGCAAAAGAAGTAATTTTGAAGGTGGAAGTCAGTAATTTTGTTTTTTACATTTTGAGTTTGAAATCCTTGTTAGATATCCAAGTGGAGAGGTTGAATAGACAATTAGGTTTTAGGCTCTGAGGTTCAGGGAAGAAATGTAGGCTGGAGATATAAATTTGAGAGTCTTCAAAATGGTATTTAAAGCCATGAGACCTGGAGGGAAGAAGTGAGATATAGAAACTGAACAATTGTGGGGGTCCCATCCTTTTACTGCCTTCACAGATTGTGTAGAGATTCTGTTGCCTTATTTTCCTAACTTTTTAAAAGAGCATGTTGGTGGGCCCAAATTGCAGACTGTGATCAGAGAAAAAAAATTTTTTGGCAAAAGAAACAAAGAAGTGAACCATTTTGTAAAACCAAATAATCATTCATGTAAAAGCTGTCATTCATTTGACTGATTTTTTTTTTCAATCAAATCTACTTAATGGGAAAGTAGGAGGAGGTAGGAAGGCATAAAGCTCTGTCATTTTGGAAATCAATTTAAAACTCAATATATCTTCTTGCAGTCACTTAGGTCCAACTCCAATCTATTTTCTCTGCCATATAAGTAACATTCTGGAGATTAGGATATGGATGTATTTGGGAGTAGGAGGGATATCATTAAGCCTACAGAAACTCCTCCACTGCCCCCCAAAACATACAGAAAACACAAATCCCCAAACCTTTAAAAATGACATTCTTTTTATATCATTGCTGAACTTGAAGGAAAGTAAAGGATGTCTCCAAGGTGGGGGCCAGAAGTGGAGAGAGGACTTGTGATGGTGTTGGTAAAGAACATCAGACTGGAGCCAGAATAATGATCAGTTAGTAAACACAAAAGCCAGGTTTGCTCTGAGGACAAATGCTAATACCAGTGCTAGGATTGAGAAACTAAGCCTGGATTCCATGGCAACATGGGTAAGTTGAACCTCTAGCATCCTTGAAGGGGGCACTAAAGTGGTCCAGATGCCATCTGGCTTTTAGCAGAGTGTGTTAAAATCCTTCTGAGGGAAAGTGTCCCAAATGTAGACCCTTGGAATTTCCATTGATTAGGTCAATAAAATATAAACTCATAATAAAAAAAAATTAGCCCAGCTTGAGCAACATAGCAAGATGCCCATGTCTAAAAAAGAATAATAAAAAAAAAAATTCCAGGCATGGTGGTATATTCCTATAGTTCTAGCTAATTGGGAGGCTGAGGCGGAAGGATCACTTGAGCCCAAGGTTTTGAGGTGGGACCATGAGCTATGATCCTGCCACTGCACTGCAGCCTAGGCCACAGAGTAAGACCCTGTCTATAAAAAAAAAAAATTAAAATTAAAAACATTATCAGATATACAGGGAGATAAGATAAGCCACAACGAGTCAGTCAGCAGAAAGAAAAAAAATGATTTAGTCCTCAGGAACTTCATATATTGGAATTATGAGATAGAGAATATAAAATAAGCATTATGAAATATTTTAAAAACAAAAGGTGAAATATTTTTGTCCACACAGAAACCTGCACATGAATGTTTATAATTGTCAGCTTCATTCATAATTGTTAAAATTTAGAAGCAACCAAGACGTCCTTTAATAAATGAATAGGTAAACAAACTGTATTTCATACAGACAATGGAATATTATTCAGTGTTAAAAAGAAGTGAGCTATCAAGCCATGAAAGGAGGACCTTAACTGCACATTGCTAAGTGAGAGAAGCCAGTTGGAAAGGCTATATATGGTGGAATTCCAACTATATCACATTCTGGAAAATGTCATATAGTTGGAATTACACACTGTAGAGACCATAGAGACATATAGAGACCACAGAAAGATCAGTGGTTACCATGGGCTTGAGAGGATGAATAAGTGAAGCATAGGAGATTTTTAGGGCAGTGAAACTATAACATATGTTCTGCAATGACAGATACATGGCATTATGTATTATTGTCAAAACCTACAGCCGGGCGTGGTGGCTCACGCCTGTAATCCTAGCACTCTGGGAGGCCAAGGCAGGTAGATTGCTCAAGGTCAGGAGTTCAAAACCAGCCTGAGCGAGACCCCGTCTCTACTATAAAAAAAAATAGAAAGAAATTAATTGGCCAACTAATATATATAGAAAAAATTAGCCGGGCATGGTGGCGCATGCCTGTAGTAGTCCCAGCTACTCGGGAGGCTGACGCAGGAGGATTGCTTGAGCCCAGGAGTTTGAGGTTGCTGTGAGCTAGGTTGACACCATGGCACTCACTCTAGCCTGGGCAACAAAGCGAGACTCTGTCTCAAAAAAAAAAAAAAAAAACCTACATAAGCAAGAAACAAGAGACTATTAAAAATTACCGGCAGATTTGAAAGATTCTTGTATTGTTCAGGTAGATGAAAAAGATACTGATTAATATTATACTTTGATGAGTTAAATATTCACGTTGTAATTTCTATGTAATCATTAGAATTATACAAAATGTTTAATTTCCAGACAATTAGAGAGGAGAGAATTAATTGATTTAAAAATTATACATCCAGGCTGGGCATGGTGCCTCATGCCTGTATTCTTAGTACTTTGGAAGGCTGGGGCAGGAGGATTGCTTGAGGCCAAGAGTTTAAGAGCAGCCTGAACCACATAGCAAGACCTCATCTCTACAAAAAATTAAAAAATTAACCAGGCATGGTGGCATGCACCTGTAGTCCCAGCTACTTTGCGTTGCTGAGGCAGGAGGATCACTTGAGCCTAGGAGTTTGAGGTTGCTGTGAGCTAGGCTGATGCCATTACTCTAGCCAGGGCAACAGAGCAAGACTCTGCCTCCAAAAAAAAAAAAAAAGATTTAAATTATAGTAATTAAAATAGTGTGGTATTGGCATGGGGATGGCAAAGAGGCCTCCAGAATAGAGAGCCCAGAAACAGGCCCACACATATATAAGACACTTTGTGAGAGAGATATAGTAGGGAAAAGATAGGCTTTGTAATCAATGCTGCTGGGACAGCTGGGTATCTACATGGGAAAAAAATGTTCCCTATCTCTCATCATACCCAGAAGTCACTGATAGACTTAAACGTGAAAGACAACATTTAAGGCTTTTAGAAATTAATATAGGAGAATACCTTTATGACCTCAAAGGTAGAGAAAGAATTTTAAAACTGGATATCAAAATTACTAACCATAAATGAAAAGATTGATACATTTGACTATATTAAAATAAAGAACTTTTGTTCATCAAAGAATAGCATAAGATAAGCAAAAAAAGAAGCAAGGTACAGAGTAGGAGAAGATACTTGCCACACATATAATTAATAAGGGATTAGCCTGTGGAGTATATGAAAACTCCAGTCAGTAAGAGACAATATTGAAAAAGTGGGCAAAAGATTTGAACAGGGACTTTACCAAAGAAAAAAATATAAATGACCAATAAGCATATGCAAATATGCTCAGTCTAATTATTAATCAGTGAAATGTAAGTTATAACCACAGTGAGTTTCCTTCTCGGGCGTCCTCAAACTATGGCCAGGGGCCACATGCAGGCCGCCTAGCACATTTATCCTGCCCTCTGGGTGTTTTTGCCGCCACTGCCTGTGCTGCTTAGCAGCCGACTTGTCCTGGGCCCACAGTGTGCATGCTCCAATGGTCTGAGGGACACTTAACTGGCCCCCTGTTTAAAAAGTTTGAGGACACCTGCTTTAGATTGACTAAAATTAAACAGTTTGATAACACTGATTGCTGGTGAGGGTGTGGTGCAGCAGAAGCTCCTCAGACTGTTGGTGGTGAATTGGTGCATTCATTTTGGAAAACAGTTTGGCATTCTCTACTAAAGCTGGAATTACACATACCCTGTGACTGTTAATTCTATTGCCAGGTAGGTGCCCTTAAAGACCCAGTGGGGTACATTCACCGGGATATTCTTTTTTTTTTTTTTTTTTTTTGAGACAGAGTTTCACTTTATTGCCCAGGCTAGAGTGAGTGCCGTGGCGTCAGCCTAGCTCACAGCAACCTCAAACTCCTGGGCTCAAGTGATCCTGCTGCTTCAGCCTCCCGAGTAGCTGGGACTACAGGCATGTGCCACCATGCCCGGCTAATTTTTTCTATATATATATTAGTTGGCCAATTAATTTCTTTCTATTTATAGTAGAGATGGGGTCTCGCTCTTGCTCAGGCTGGTCTCGAACTCCTGAGCTCAAAGGATCCGCCCACCTCGGCCTCCCAGAGAGCTAGGATTACAGGCTTGAGCCACCGCGCCCGGCCTCACCGGGATATTCTAAGCAGCATTGCTCATCATAGGCCAACACAACGTGTATCTACAGTAAAATACATAAATGATTCATGGTATCTTCCTATGATGGGATATTAACAGCACTGCAAATCAAAGAAGCTGCAGCTGTGTTTAACAATGTGGATGAATCTCATAAACATAATATTGAGTGAAAGAAGTAAGGCACAAAAGATATACACAATATGATCCACTCGCTTAAAGTTAAAAATCAGGCCAAATGAAATTATTAATGTATTGTTTAGGGATACACACAAAGGTGGTAAACATACATAGAAAGGGAATGATATTGTTATAAAAGTCAGGATAGTGGATACTGCTGGTGGGGAGAGGGGGCAAAATTACAGGGATTGAGAGAAGGGGGGTATCTGGGAGTAACAAATGTTTTCTTCCTTGACTTGAGTAGTGGTAATATAGGTTTTTCCTTCATCATGATTTATTAAGATGTATATTTATGTTTATGTCAGTTATATTTCATAATAAAATTATTTTAAACAAAGGAATGATAAACACAAGGGAGAGGCAGAGGTGTGACATGCAGGAAAAGCACATAGGCAGCTTCACCATTATTGGTGATGTTCTTAAGTTAGGTTCGGTTTCACACGTGGTCTTTTCATTTTATGTGCATAACTTACATATGCTTTATATGTTAGATGTACTTTATATGTCAGATATATGTGTGTTATATAATCAATTAAAAGTAAAGAGAAATCCTGACAGTAGGAAATAGGGTGATCTGCATCAGGATTATCATCTAGGAAGGCATTGTATAGTTAGTCTGGGTATAATAAAGGTATTAGTGGCTTGAGTCACAGGCACCTCTTTTTAAGGGAAACCCTGTTGATGGACAGGGGATATATTTTGTACCATATGATCCTCATTCTCCTGACTACATACGCAGATGGTAAGACTATAAAGTAAAGCCATGAACTATTTGCCACAAAAGTCAGGATAGTGGATACTTCTGGACTAGAGGTAGGCACCCCTCTTCTCTTTTTGTCTGCATAGAAAAGGCAACTTCTGCACAAAAGATGTATGCACTAATTAGATTCCCAGGTTCCTAAGCAATGGAGTTTCCTCTAATGGTTAGTGTTAGGTCTGGAGCCAAAAGACACAGGAAGCCTTGTGTGTCGCAAAATGCTATTTATTTTGAGCATCTGGGTGCAGATGGGTGGAGGCCAAAGAGCGCCCACCCTGAGGGAGGGGAAAGCCTTGGGTTTTATAGAGGGTTTTTCCAGGGGGAGTAAGTGGGCCAGAACAGCTGCTTGTAATAAATTCTTTTTCAAACAACCATCTCCTAGGACCCCTGCCCCAGTTGCATCAATCCTTTGGCTCCGGCATCATCCTTATCAGGAGAGATAGGGAGGGATAAATTTTGTCCTTGTGGGAGGGGAGAAGGAATGCTGGCTGCAGCTGTCAGATTTATAAAGTCCGGGGACTCTCCAGACTCCTGTGGCTATTGTTTTACAAGCCTAAGTTTTCCATTAATCGAGTTCTGTCCTATACCTATTTTTCGGGTTCCTACCTGGAACAAACCTAACAATTAGTTACAGAGAAAAGGAATTTATTAAAGTGACATTGGATAGCTCACAAAATTGGAAAAGATGAAGAATGAGGTTTGGAACATAAACAGGAGCCATGGGAAATTAGGCAGCCAGAAATAGAGACCAAATCAATACCCAGGAAGAATCTGGTTAGTATCCAACAACTTCTTTCATTGGCACAACCACCACTGGGGATTGGACACTACCCTTCTAGCTTCCTCTTCCACCCCTGGAAAGATTCTAAATGCCATTTCTTTCTCTGTGCTACTCCAGAGTCAAGGTCTTAGGTAGGACTATATGATTGGAAGGTCCCAGAACCAAATTCTAAAGAGAAGGGCACTGGGAAAGGGCCTGTTTGCTCACACCTGAGCCTCTTTATTGGAATTCTTTCCAAATAGTGTATTTGGATTCTGGGAGGCCAAAAATGAAAAATGCCTATCACAGGGAATATTAGAAATAAACATACTTGGCCTCTGCCTACTCGTAGGGAGGAGAAAAGAGTAATAGGATTAGTGAAGATCTGTGAAATTCATTGGGCCATGTTTTTCCTTGGAGACGAGGGATTGTGTTCAGATTCACTGGACTGAACGGCAGCCAGGCTTTCTCTTCCTTCTGCCTTGCAGTGCACCACCTTTCTCTTTTCCAGTTTCTCTGCCCGTGATTGGGATTGGGCAGGGGTGGAATTCTGATCAGCCCTGGTAGGCCAGGCAGCTCTCTTCAATTCAAGAAGGTGGGGAATGACTCCACTGCTGTCCCCCAACTGGCCATCATCAGAGAGCCCTCCAAGGCTGTAATTTTGGGTACCCGATCTGACCATGAACACAGCTGACATTTGGATTCCCAGGATTCAGACTCTAAATTCCACCCTCAACATTCAGTTAAGCTATCCCTTAGATAGGCTGTTGGTATAACCTGATATGAAAATGCTGTATCAGATTCTTGTTTTGAGAATCTGAACTGGAGACTAAGGTCTGAGCGGAAGTGAAGAGAGAAGAGACACTGTGAGAGGCTGTGGGGTAGCTGCCTTGGTACATGATGGCTGTCTGAGAGCAGCCGCAGGCCATAGATCTCCCTACCAATGGTTAAATGTCCACAGCAATGAAATTCAGTCACATTAATGAACAAATGCTGATTAAAACAATGAGATAGATAATGCCCTCCTTTTGTTGTTTGTTTCTTCAAAATGTCAAGGATAAAAATACTGTTGTCAGGGGTATAAGGACAGGGGTATTCTTAAACTTTGCTGCTGAAAGTATAGATTGGTTAGCTTTTTGGAAGGCAGCTTGGCAATACATATCAAAATCTTAAAATTATGTATGTCTTTTGACCCAACAATTACACACTTGGACTTTTTTTTTGAGGTGGGATCTTACTATGTTACCCAGGCTGACCTCAAATTCCTGGGCTCCAGCGATCTTCCCGCTCAGCCTCTCAAGTAACTGTTAAAGAATTTAACATGTGAGAAAAGATTTAGTTATAAAAGCTCATCACAATGCTATTTATAATATAAATATTTCCAAACTGTTGGAAACAATCTCAATGTCTGGCAGTACAGGCTGGTTAAATCATGATAGAGGCTTAAAATAGTATATGCAGCCATTAAAAATGGTTTTGCAGAAACTTACTTTAACATGATTCGGCAAAAATAAAGTATGTGTGTGTATAATAGTACACTCACAAGAGAGAAGTTGTGAGCAATGAGCAAATGTGGCAGCATGGTGTGATTGGTAAGTCAGAAACTATGAAGTGTATGAGATTTGCTTGTTTTGTTTTTTGTTTTCTTTTTTCATGTTAGACGGATAACGTGCTAACACAAAGTTTAAGGGAGGCACCTCTCATACAGGCTCGTGAAAACCCCATCGTCACACTTATGAGCTACAAAAGGATCAGTTTGAGATCTTTACTCTACTTGCGAGCTAACAAGTTACTTCGCCATATGTAAATATATATATATACACGCACACACACATACATACACACAGAAAAAATATGAGGCTTCTGAGTCAGAAACAAAAACAGTTAATCATTCAAGGCAAAGCAGCAGCCAGAGCAACATCTTGTGTTGGTTCCCAAACCCCATCCACACAGGGAGATGGAGTGAGGGCCAGATGGTACCTGCACACCCAGTGGGGTATGTTACAAGAGAGGAAGCCTGAAATTAGGAAACTCTGATCTTATATATAACTACTGGCGATCTGCCCATCCTTCTCTCCAGAGAGAGAGAAACCTTATCTTTTTTTTTTTTTTTTGAGACAGAGTCTCACTTTATTGCCCAGGCTAGAGTGAGTGCTGTGGCGTCAGCCTAGCTCACAGCAACCTCAAACTCCTGGGCTCAAGCAATCCTGCTGCCTCAGCCTCCCAAGTAGCTGGGACTACAGGCATGTGCCACCATGCCCGGCTAATTTTTTCTATATATATTAGTTGGCCAATTAATTTCTTTCTATTTATAGTAGAGATGGGGTCTCGCTCTTGCTCAGGCTGGTCTCGAACTCCTGAGCTCAAATGATCCGCCCATCTCGGCCTCCCAGAGAGCTAGGATTACAGGCTTGAGCCACTGCACCCGGCCGAGAAACCTTATCTTTAATCTAGAATATAAGCAAGTCTTCTCCAGGAGGGGAGGGAGAGTTCTTTATCTTTACTATCCTGGACCATCTCCAGGTAGAGAAGCATCCTGGGATGTCTCCTTATGCAACTGTAGGAAAAGAGCCGGTTGGCATGGTAAGAGTGATGTCATTTTCAAGTGCAACATGAAGTGCAACCACTGTGATAACTGGTGTTTGACTCCTGCATTCCAAGGTGTTCCCATAGCATAAGTAATCCCTCATAAAAATGTTTATCTAACCTCTCCCACGGTCACATTTGCAAGAAAGTCTAAGGCATGACCAGCTGCACATGTTTTACCAAAAAAGCTTGCTATATAAAGACTGTTTTCTGGAATGCGGGTGCAGGAATCCTCTGTTTCAACGTGGCTTCTGTTCATAAGTTCCTATTAAATGTTTCTTTCTGGATTTGTCTGCCTCTCTTTCTTGGGCCCCTCAGCTCTCTCAGCCTTTGGAAGTAGGTTTGCATATACCTGCTCACCATGGAACAACAAACATGCTTGAATTGGTTTTAAATGCTTTTGATTAGAGGACCTGAACCAGGTAGAAAAGTGAGATGATCAGGGTAAATCATCTTCCAATAGTAATTCTCTGAAGGATAAAACAGTGTTCATGAAACTGCTCTACCAAGTTTCCTCTGGTTTGCAGAAGTTTTAAGTAAAAAGTTTGGGTTAATAGTATTGTAGAGATGTATTTGACATGGAAATTGTTTAGAATATATGAAGTAAAAAAAGTAGATTAAACATGTCATGTATTAAGATCTCATTTTAATAACAATTAGGTATAGGTATATATCTGGAGGAAAAATCTAGAAGGGTATATACCAATGTATTGATAATGTTTATCTTTGAGTGGATAAGAACATGAGTTGTTTTAAATTGTTATTTCTGTTTATATGTGTTTTGCTTTCTCTCCAATGAATGTAGTGATTTTTGTGATCGAAGTTTTTTCTTTAGCTGGGTGCAGTGGCTCGAATCTATAGTCCTAGCAATTTGTGAGGCTGAGGCAGGAGGATTGCTTGAACTCAGGAGTTTGAGGCTGCAGTGACCTATGATTGTGCCACTGCATTCCAGCCTGAGAGACAGAGTGAGACCTTATCTCTAAAAAAAAAAAAAAAAAAAAAATTTAATTTAAAATTTTTTAATTAAATTTTTTTAATTTTAAAAAAATTAAATTTTTTAAAATTAAAGACAAACCTCTTTGTCTTTCTGTCTTGCAATGAGAGTAGATGTAGATATCAGTGATGTGGGTTTTTTGTTTTGTTTGTTACTTTTTGGTTTTTTGCTAGTTTAGCTAAATCTTAGCTTTTAAATTACAGGCACGGTGGCTCATGCATGTAATCCCTGCACTTTAGGTGGCCAAGGTGGGAGGATTGTTTGAGGCCAGGAGTTTGAGACCAGCCTGGGCAACATAGCCAGACCCCATCGCTACAAAAAAATTTTAAAAAATTAACTGGGCTTAATGGTGTACACGGGTAGTCCTAGCTACTCAGGAGGGTGAGGCAGCAGAATTGCTTGAGCTTAGGAGTTTGAGCCTGGGTGACAGAGTGTGACTCTGTCTCAAAAAAAATAATTTGCTTTTCTTTAACTATATTAAAACCTATAGGCTAGGAGTGGTAGCTTATGCCTCTAATCCTAGTACTTTAGGAGGCCAAGGCAGGAGGATCAGTTGAGGTCAGGAGTTTGAGAGCAGCCTGAGCAACATAGTGAGACCCCAATTCTACAAACAATAGAAAAATTAGCAGGGCGTGGTGGTGTGCATCTATAGTCCCGGCTACTTGGGAGGCTGAGTCAGGAGGATTGCTTGAGCCCAGGAGTTTGTGATTGTAGTGAGGTATGATGACACCACTGCACTCTAGCCTGGGCAACAGAGTGCAACTCTGTCTTAAACCTCCCCCCTCCAAACCTGTCTTTCTGCCTTGCAGTGAGAGTAGATGTAGATATCAGTGATGTGGGTTTTTTGTTTTGTTTTTTACTTTTTGGTTTTTTTGCTAGTTTAGCTAAATCTTAGATGTACTTAAACTGCCCTACAAAAGGTGGAGGGAAGAGAGAAAAATAAAGCTATCAAGAGACAGCATGGGTGGAAATTAAAGAGAAGAGGGGAAACTTAGGAGAAGTGACAGGTCTGGGGAGGTTTTTCGAGTGAAATGCCAATTGGTATAAACTCCCTTACCTATGTCCCTTACAAGGTCAGTAAATTCTTTGGTGTTTTTGAGTGGAATTTTTGGTGGGAAGCTCAAAGAAAAGGAAGAGGAGACAGTAGCAATGTGGGTTACATTTTGGGTGCTGCCTGAGATCTTCAAACTAATGTGTATATGTCCTAGCTATATTTAGGATTAAATCATCACCTAGAATAGTGGTTCTCAAACTCAAACAAAAGTGATCGAGGATCCTAAAGTGCTTTTATTTATGTGGCTCATGACTATTTAACATTTACCATATTAGAAATTAAAACTAAGAATAGTTTCTATCACAAGAAAATCTAAGCCTGCAGAATGATGACATCATTACACATCGGCAGCCTCTGGAAAACTCCTCTCTGCATTTGTGTGTGAAAGAAGGTGAAAAAAAGCAAATAACAAGTTAGTATTATTATTAAAATAGTGTTGACTTCATGTCCCCCCTGAAACAGTCTTGGGGAGTCCCAGGAGTCCCAAACCACGCTTTGAGAACCACTGCCCTAGAAAGTGAACACTTTGCGAGGTAGGATATTGACTTCCACTTCTGCTCCGTGTCCGCTGTTCCCGCCTAGTATCCTGTTTGCACAGTGCACCTCTCCTGATCCTCTTAACTGTTCTCTCCTATTGTTCGTGGTCTTTTTGTTCTTTTTTTCTGGGAGATTTCTATTTCTTTGCCTTCCAAACTAATTCTTTGAATGTTTTTAATTTCTGATTTTTTTTTTTTTTTTGAGACAGAGTTTCACTTTGTTGCCCAGGCTAGAGTGAGTGCCATGGCATCAGCCTAGCTCACAGCAACCTCAAACTCCTGGGCTCAAGCGATCCTCCTGCCTCAGCCTCCCGAGTAGCTGGGACTACAGGCATGCGCCACCATGCCCGGCTAATTTTTATATATATATATATATATATATTAGTTGGCCAATTAATTTCTTTCTATTTATAGTAGAGACGGGGTCTCACTCTTGCTCATGCTGGTTTCGAACTCCTGACCTGGAGCAATCCGCCCACCTCGGCCTCCCAGAGTGCTAGGATTACAGGCGTGAGCCACCGTGCCCGGCCTGATTTTTTTAAATAAATAGCATCCTGTTTTTGTTTTGGGATGTAACATTTCCTTATATATTTTTGAGGATGTTAATTATTATTTTCTTCTCCTCCCTATATGATCTCTGTTTCTTCCAAGTTCTTTTTTAATATTTATTGTCCTCTTTGTCTTTTGCATGAGTTTTCCTCAAATATTTGATGGTAGGTAGTTGTTAGCCTGTATTCAAGAGTGAGGCACTGAAAACCCAAGTTGTGTGTCTAGGTGGAGCCTGTTGACTGTGGGCCTTGCTGTAGAGTGCTCAGAGTCATTAGAATGACCTTAACACCATCTGACAAATCCATGATATGCAGAATTCAGTTGGATGTCATTTTAATGTCTATAGGGGTGTTGGTCATACCAGAAAGAAGGCTATGGAAACATTTTGGGATTCTAATAAGTCCAAAAAGTTTTCAACAGCCTTACATAAGAATCCTAAGGACCCAATGGAATGGCCATAATTATTTTTAGAGGTAGATAGGAAACATTATATACCTAAAGAGAACTAAAAACATGTAAAACCAATGACGTGATGAAAGAAGTTAGCTACAATCTTATTTGCACAGCAGTCCAAGTTCTGGCAGCTGAGCAGTGGGAGAGGGCTGGACTTCCAAGGCTTGGTGTTCAGGCCTTCCTCTGATCCCACCCTCCGTCGTGCCTGTTGTCCACCGTTCCTTGGCCTCACCAATCCACTTTTAAAGACCTCCTTTTCTGCCAGGGTCGTGAAGTGGGACTGTCAGCTGGCCATGTGTACTAGAGGAGGAGATGGGGGCATGCCTAGTTCCCCTAATTCTGTGGTAGGAATCACTTTGCTGTCTGAGGCTTTCTTTCCTAAAGATACTTGGAGAAACTTAAAAAATTAATTACCAGTTAGTCTATTCCCAAATTTTGTTGACAACTCAAGTCTACTGTATCTCCTTTCTCGTCCTTTGCCCTTGTTGGCTTATGCCTTTTTTCCTTTCCTTTCATTTTAGTAAGGTTTTGGGGGAGATAGGAGGTAATGCGGGTGTTCAATCTGCCATGTAGGACCAGTAGTCTAGTCTCAGTTTAGCTTCCCAGAGACAACTATTCTTCTCTTTAGCACCCAATTTTTGTTGCATCATATAATAATTAAATAATGCAATTACAATGACGAGTACATCTGGCATAAATAAGCTTAAGAACAAATGCATTGACTCTTGGTAAATACGCAACTCAGTGGGAACTATGTGGGCATAAGTTAATTTACAGAGGGAATGAAAATTGTGGTAAATTGGGCAAGTTGGATTAAATGAAGATTAGCTAATCTTTTACTTTAAATAAATGAATATAAGACATTCAATAAGAGGGTGCATTTTTGAAAGTCTAAATGACTTGGCTTCTTGGACAACCAGTTTAACTTTAAGAATCTAATCATCTTTAAAAATGCCTTGAGCAAGCAAATGCCTTTCTAGGTTCAGGCTCTTTTGTGAACTTTGACATGGATTGTATTGACGTGTTCAGTCTGCCCTGGATTCTGGACCCATATCTGTCCTAACTCCTAGTAATCCCTGCCTCTGCCTTGTACTCTTAGTTGGACTTTGATCTGCTTTAACCATCAAGACCTTGACTTGACCTTATGAGTTGATACCTTATATTACCTTGAAGCTCCCTTTCATAGGCACCTGGGAATCCTTCAGGGCAAACCAGCTGGCCCTCCTATTGCCTTCCTCCTCTGCACGAAGTTAGTTTCAACTTCTCTGCTCTAAGCCAGTTACCCTCTCTTTGCTTTTCATCTTCTGAAATTCTGATATTTTCCATCTGTCACCTCCCATATTTGTCTCCATATTCGAAGGGTTTATAGATGTTTTTAAAATATTATTGGCTGGGTGTGGTGGTTCATACCTGTATTCCCACCACTTTGGGAGGCCAGGGTGGGAGGAGCACTTGAGGCCAAGAATTCGAGACCAGCCTGGGCAACATAGTTAGACCCCGTCTCTACAAAAAATTTAAAAATTAGCAGGATGTGGTGGTGTGTGCCTGTAGTCCCAGCTACTTGAGGCCTGAGGCAGGAGGATCACTTAAGTCCAGGAGTTCCAGGTTGCAGTGAATTGTGATCACACCATTGCACTCCAGCCTAGGTGACAAAATGTGACCCTGTCTCTTAAAAAAAAATTACTATCCTTTTACTATCAGTTTAATGAGAGTTCTGAGGAGTACAGAATTACTGCTTGTCTTCAGTAATTTATTTTTGGCCTTCTCTCTACTATAGTAGCTTTCTACTTCCTAAACCTTGATTTCCTGCTTCTTCTGAAAATAGGAGCCTTAATTTTGAGATTTCTGAACAACTTGAAAAAGATAGCTTTTTCCTAGGACTGCCTAGCAGAACCCTATTTGTTTTGTGGTTAATATGCAGTCAGAAATAAGTCAATGTGAATCAGCTTTTGCAAGTATCAATTAAAACTTAGGGAACTTTTTGGGATAAAGGTTAAGCATGATTAGAAATTTCCTCTTGATTAGAAAGTAAGATTCATAGGGTCAGATGAGCTTCTCTCCTTTGATTAGGAAGAAGTGGGTATTTAGGGACTGGGAGTTAAAACTTTTCCTCATATAAAATAGTGTAGTATTTGCACATAACCTACACACATTCTCCTTTAGAGATAATACTTTAAATCATCTCTAGATTACTTACAATACTTAATACAATGCCGACACATCACTTCTTTCAAATGGATTCAACATAGTACTAGGTGCACAGCAAATTCAAGTTTTGCTTTTTGGAACTTTGTAGAATTTTTTTCCCCAAATATTTTTTACCTACAGTTGTTTAAATCCATGGATTCAGAACTCATAGATACAGAGGGCTGATTGTATATAACTTTTTCACATTTTTTTTTTCTGTAGAAGTTTAATCAGTTCCTTGAGGGTAGAGACTATTTTTGACACATCTTAGCATCTGAGTGCCAGAATAGGGGCTTACCAAGAGTCAGGTGCTGTGCATGAGCTCATTTAATCTTTATATCAACCAACGAATGAGGAACTATTATTACTCTAATTTTGTAGACAGGAAACTGAGGCACAAACTACACAGCTATAGTAAAAGGTAGTAATTTATTTTACAGAGGGAATGAAAATTGTGGCTAAGGCAGACAGATTAGTTCTAAGGATAGTTCCAAGTGGAAGTGACTCCACTTGGCTGATTAACCAGGTTAGCTAGATCCTACCCAAGTACACTGCAGCAGTTGCCTTCAGTGAACATGCAGGCACTTTCTAGAGAGACAGATCTGGGACTTCATGGAGCTTGCAGAATTGGTTGTATGATTCCTGCTAATAAATGACGATTTTGGCCTGAGACTTACCTTTCACTGTAACAGATCACCTGGAGCAAGGCTGTGGCTAACTCACCCTATCTCTTACTATTGGAGGCTGCTGATGTCTCCCTTACAGATGTTAAAACGTATGAATGATCAAATTGACTTAGGTTAATTTGTAACCCCCTTCTTCCTTAGTTATCTTCAGCTGGAAGAAATCTAGTCCAAGAGAGTCAAATAATGTCTTCTGAAAATTGATCATAGGCCTCAGAGACTACTGGAGTTGTTGTCCTTGACGTGAAGCTCTTCCTGCAGTTGTGTGAGAATTTGGAATATGGGGTAAGGCTTACAGATTAAAATTTCAAAAAACCAGCAGTTAAAAATTTAATGTTGTTCCCAAGCATGATAGACCTCTTGAAGGGTTGATTGGTTGGTTAATTTATTTTTAAATTATTATTTATTATTTATTTATTTTTATTTATTGACAGGATCTTGCCCTGTTGCCCAGGCTGGAGTGCAGTGGCATGGTCACAGGTCACTGCAGCTTCGAACTCTTGGGCTGAAATGATCCTCCTGCCTCAAGCTCCCAAGTAGCTGAGACTACAGGTGTGTACCACAACACCCAGCTAATTTTTTAAAAAATTTTTTTTTGTAGAGCCAGGGTCTTGCTATTTTGCTCAGACTGGTCTCAAACTCCTGGGCTCAAGTGATCCTCCTATCTAGGCCTCACAAAATGCTGGGATTACAGGTGTGAGCCTGGGCACTTTAAATTCCAATGGGAAGAGAGTTATGATCAAAATCAGTAGAGGTTAAAATGACTGTAGCTGTCAGGGTGGCTCCTCCTTCTTCCTTTTGGTTCACTGTTGACGAAATCCTGCCTCAGCAACCCTGTCTCCTCTGCATCCACTGTATGTGTCTCCATTGGGTGTTCCCCTGCCTTAAGTGTCTCCAAGTTCGAAAGACATTGGAGATTTTGTGAGAGGAGACCAGGCCAGGAGGGGAAGAGTTGCGAAAGAAAAAAAAGACAAGAAAAAAAAAGACATTGGAGATTTTGGCCTTGTTGGTTGTCTCATATCACAGGGAATCTGATAGTTGTTTTTGAATTGCAGGACTATTTAGATTTTGTGGTGGGAAGCACAGAACTGATACTTTAAAAATGACTTAAAAAATAAAAAATTACATATGAATATAAATAATGAAGAATACCTGAGTACTGAGTCTATATGATCCAATACAATCAATGCAACTATAGTATAGATCATACTCTCTAGACTTTCACACAAGCTTTTAAGTTTTAATTTTATAATAATTTGAAAAGTGATATGCATAGTTGAAGTAAAATTTGGAATTTCTCTTTTCCTCCTAGTCTATCTAGAGTAATGCTAATAGAACTTTATAGACAGTTCCACTCTGTGCTGTCCAATATAGTAGCTGCTAGTCACATGTGACTATTGAGCATTTGAAAAGTGACTCACACTGACAAAGTTTTTAAAATTTTAATTACATTTAAATAGCCACCTATGACTAGTGGCTACGGTATGAGTCAGCATAGATCTAAAATATGGGGATGACCCTGTATCAGGATAGTCCATGTTGCAGCCACAAAGAACCGTAAAATCTTGGTGGTTTATAAGAAAGGCTTATTTCTTGCTTGTGTTATGTGCTCATTTTGAATTGGCTGAGGACCCAGATGCACAGAGCAGCCACCCTCTCACATGCTGCTAGTCAATACCGAGAGTTGTGTCAGCACTTAAATACTCTGGTCCAGAGGGGGCACACATCACTTCTGCTCACAGCTCACTGACCAGGACTGGTCACCCAGCCCCACCTAACCAGGAAGCCAGGAGAGAAACCCTAACTGTATGCCAGAGGGCAGAGAGTCTCAGTAATGACTGCTGCAAACATTGCTGCCCCTTTCAAAATGCAGAGAAGGGGTCCCAGGGGACAAAGAAAGCAGTACTGCGTGTGTTTTTTTAAAAAGTGGAGAACTGAGTTTCTTCAGAATTCAATTATCCATTACTTCCTTGATACTCATTAGCACAGATTTATCAAAAGCAGGTAAGATGTGAAGCAAAAAGCAAATTTCAAACATTTTGATAAGAAGAAAAAGTCTTTATATAAACATAGAACTGACAGCAGTCAGCATGTCCTGTTACTTACACATAATATCTCTTGGTCGGGCGCGGTGGCTCACGCCTGTAATCCTAGCTCTCTGGGAGGCCGAGGTGGGCGGATTATTTGAGCTCAGGAGTTCGAGACCAGCCTGAGCAAGAGCGAGACCCCATCTCTACTATAAATAGAAAGAAATTAATTGGCCAACTAATATATATAGAAAAAAATTAGCCGGGCATGGTGGCGCATGCCTGTAGTCCCAGTTGCTTGGGAGGCTGAGGCAGCAGGATTGCTTGAGCCCAGGAGTTTGAGGTTGCTATGAGCTAGGCTGATGCCACGGCACTCACGCTAGCCTGGGCAATAAAGTGAGACTCTGTCTCAAAAAAAAAAAAAGAAATATCTCTTAATAAGATCTGCAATGTAAAGAATAATCAATGGATTGTTTTTTATATGTTTGCTATGAAAATGAATGGAAGAAAGTATATTTCTTATTTTTTCTGGTGCAGAATATATATCCTACGTTTTTTACTAGCAAGGAATAAAAATAGTCTCAAAAATGTCATGTAGATTTTAGCATTATGAGGACCTGAGAGTACAGAAGACATCCTTCTATAATAGAATGTTATGGTACCAAACTGATGCTTGAGAAAATTTTTGAACTAAATCTGTAAATTAAGCTACCTATATAAATAAGAACCACCTAAAAGTCATTCTGTTTCTTAGTAAAATACAACCATATATGCCAATTCTTCACATTTATGGAGCACTGTGTTTGTTTTTCATGTGTTTCTAAGATATATCCGTGTACTCTACAACTGGTGGCATAGAAAGAAAGAGAATTCTGCAAAGATTGAACAAACAACATGCACTGTGGTATCCTTTATTTAAAAATTGTGAGCTAACTACAGTTGTAGTGTTCTCATTTACCATTCTGATGGCATAATAAACTGAGAGAACATTAGCACAATTTCAAGAAGGCATTAGCCTGTAAACACACATATATACCACACACACGCACACACACACACACAACATACACACACACAAGGATTATAGTCTAAACACAAAAGTGTTGGGAAAAAAGCTTTGACTATTCTAAATCAAATAAAAACCCTTTATTATAATAAACTGTGGCAATACTGTGGCTATTATGAAAAATATTGTAACTGTTTAAAAAGCAAAAAGGAAAATACTGGCAATTTGAAACTAGCAGCAAAAAGCAGATAAACAAAGTTAACATAAGAATAAGATAAAAATTCTAATGTTGATACTGTGTAGAATTGCACTGAAGTAATTTAAAATTGGTTCTTAAGGAACTATTAAAAATCCCTTGAAATATTAAATTGCTTCACTTTACAAACAGTGGAAAAGAAAAAAAGTATTTGGAATGTTACACACACACACACAGGAATATCAGGTATATCAATTATGGTCTTTGTTTATGACCTTCAAAAAGTTTTCTAAAGAAAAAATTTAAGTGCCAATGTAGTGAAAGAAAGTTAAAAATCCCTATAGATGCAAGTCTGAGTGCATTTATCAGGTCTAAGAATATATTTCAGGGTTGGGGGCAAGGCTTGATTAATGCACATTCAAGAAGAAAAATATCGTGGAACTCATAAGGTAGGTCAAGTTCTTTGGAGAGTGTTGAGAATGAAGGTATATTAAACTCAGACTATCTTGAAGGAGATTCCAATGTATGTGGAGTTCTACAGCTTTTCAGCTGAAATCGTTTTATAGTGGCCAGTAAATAATTAAGACTAACTTTTCAGCAAACTGGTTTTTCCTACATTCAGACACAAAGATCTTTCCCACACATGCAGAGCTGATATTCTGTAACAACACAAATATGAAACCTGGTTTAAGAAGAAGAGCAACATTAGCAAGGATTTTGTTTCCATGGGTTCTTAACCAAATATCTGAAGCTGCTAGACATTTGCAAAGAGGGGATAAGTTTAGATAGCCCACTGATTTTAGAAGAAAGGAGACTTTATTTTCCTAAGGAAGCCAGAGGACTTCCTTAGGAAGCGTGAGCAGGGGACCTGTCTTCAGAACTTAAGGA
Organism: Mirza zaza; assembly: GCA_008750895.1. Classification (NCBI taxonomy): domain Eukaryota; kingdom Metazoa; phylum Chordata; class Mammalia; order Primates; family Cheirogaleidae; genus Mirza; species Mirza zaza. The sequence goes on along the minus strand of VSMD01063992.1, from coordinate 5,321 downwards.
GTAAAATGTCCTTAGTGCTTAAGGTCATAACACGTTCAGATCCAGAAAAACTGGCTGGTGAAATGGGGGAGATAAATGGAAAGTTTGAACATCTGCAGCGTACTTTGGAATAAAGTGTGCCTCATAAAATTAGAATGGCTCAACTGCTTTCAGAACGAAGTGCAGCAATACTGGAGAAGACCCAGTTTTCTGGAGTCAGGAGCTGGGCGAGAGAGGCTTTCCATCGCTAGGGACCCTGGCTGAGCTGTGGCTGCAGGGCCAGAGCCCTTGTTTGGGCCTTATTTTTCATTAGTGCATTCAGTAGGGGAATATATGACTTTGCCCAGATAAATTTTTCTCTTGGTCACTTTCTCTCTAAAATCAATTGGTCAGGCAAGTTACTGGTGATTTCCCTTAAATGAAATCTAGCTGCACTAAGTATCTTAAAGTGCCAGCTAATTCAAATTAATGCCCATCAAGAACTGCTGTTGCTGAAGAATCAACCCCCAAATGACCTAACTAGATAATCTATCACACTAGGTGCTTTTGCTACCTTGAGTCGTTTGAGCTTAGAGAAATAGTCCTTTAATATGACTTATAATGCTTCTCTCTGGCTTTGTTCACTCTTCCTCTTCTTCCTCTTCCCCTTCCCCTTCTCCTTCCTCCATGGTTTCCACAATGAGCTCTGCTGTACAGGTGGCTTCTCCAAGACTGTTGACAGCCTTGCAGGTGTACTTGGCATCGTCATCCCCACAAACATCACTAATAATTAAAGAGCAGTTCCCATCCTCATCGTAGTCTATCTGGAAGTGGCGGGACTCCCTGATTGACTGGTCATCTTTGAACCAGACGACCTCAGGGTCTGGGTATCCTGCATCACAGGGAGAGAACACAAGTTGCAGAAGTTGTTATTCACAATTTCTTATCAACTTATGCAAGCAACTCCTAAGCTACCTCAGTCGATTAAGGGGGTCAAGGAAAAAAATTATGATGTTGGCTTTCAGCATCTGTTTTGATATGTACATTAGAATATGGGCATGTACTGTAAACACTAATATCTGAACTCGAAATAGAATATTTTAAAGTTGTCCCATTTTCCACCCATGTTAGACTTGTACCAGCCTGTTGTCCCACCTGCTCGGGAGGCTGAGACAGGAGGATTGTTGAAGCCCAGGAGTTTGAGACTGCAGTGAGCTATGATCAATCATGCCACTGCTCTCTAGCCTGCGTGACAGAGTGACACCCCTGTCTTCAAAAAAAAAAAAAAAAAATTTAACTTAAATAAATTTAAATTAAAAACAAGAGTCAAAACAAATGTGAACAGAGGATTTTTGGGGGGTGATGGAAATGTTCTAAAATTGGACTGTGGTCCTGGTTGCATGACTTTATAAATTTACTAAAAATAATTGAGCTATATAATTAAAATGGGTGAATTTTATGGTATATAAATTATAACTCAATAAAGCTGATAATAGCTATGTAAAACATAATTTAGAGAAGCTGATAATATTGCTAAGAAAAAGAAAGCAATGTCTTAGTCTGATCAAAGCAGGTAATCTGCTTATAGATAACTGGAAATGGACTGCATTGATTAGCCTCACTTTATACATCAGTTATGTTTCTGCAAAGTTCAGCATTAAAAAATATAAAACACACACATATGTAAATACATACATATTTTAAAAGTGTATGTGAACATATGTATACACATGTCACCAATATCATACACATATATACATATATACTTTTAAAGCTATACAGTATATTCCAACTGATTTGCTCTTAAATTTTAGAGAAGTATTTTTATAGGAAAAAAAATTATAGCCCCAACCAGAATAAAAATGATGTAAAACAAATTAAGAATTCTAACATTGTTTTCAATGTAGAACTTCGTTTTTATCAAAACAGCATCCATATACTTTATTTATTTATTTATTTATTTAGAGACAGAGTCTCACTCTGTTGCCCGGGCTAGAGTGCTGTGGCGTCAGCCTAGCTCATAGCAACCTCAAACTCCTGGGCTCAAGCCATCCTCCTGCCTCATCCTCCTGAGTAGCTGGGACTACAGGCATGTGCCACCATGCCCGGCTAATTTTTCTATATATTTTTAGTTGGCCAATTAATTTCTTTCTATTTTTAGTAGAGATGGGGGTCCCACTCTTGCTCAGGCTGGTTTCAAACTCCTAACCTTGAGCAATCCTCCCGCCTTGACCTCCCAGAGTGCTCGGATTACAGCCGTGAGCCACCACGCCCGGCCCATATACTTTAATTTCTCATCAGAGCTCCGGGGAAAAGTTACACAGATACCAAGGATATAATCCCGAAGAAAAAATTAAGTACAAAGATGATAAGCACTGTGTTATTAAAAAAATTTAAAAAGAAAGAAAGGAGAGAACTTCAGAAAGCCCGAGGGCAATGGTGATGGTGAGGGTTACAAGAGTGGCCCCAGAGCTTTTGGAAAAATTCCGAATCTGAGAACCTTCACATCATCAAAGGCGGTACCTCCACTTCTTTTTTTTTAATTGAATGAAAAAAAAGAAAAAGATTATGGTAGGCAAAGTATTTATAAGGCACTTTGATAATATAAAGATGCAGAAGAAAAAATTGCTCTTTCATTCCTAACTTTGGATTATTTCACTCAAAAGACATTGTAGAGAGTCACATAGCTGGACAGTCCCACAAAGTGGGAGGTACAGTTTGTTCTGACTGCTGGACTGTGCTCTATGGCCTTGGAAAAGTTGCTTAACAAACTCCTGTGCTTTATTTGCTCGGACCAAAATGGGAAGTAACCCTCCACCCTAGTTGGCCTATGAAAGTCACAGACTTGAAGCAAAGTGGCCTTTCTCATCTTGCCTTTGTCTTTCTAGAATATTGCAATCTGTGGAAACTGAAATGCCTTGTGTCATCAATTTTCCTCATTTTTCAGGTGCCATGGAGAGATCCCTTGAGCTCTGACCACTCACAGTCCTGTGTGGGCATTATTCCTGGCAAGCAGAGCAGCAGCATGGGGATGCTGGCACTGAGTGCTTTGTCCCAGGTGCCTGGATCCCCCTGGCTTCAGTCTGAGCCACACTGCATGCTCTCTCTCTGCACTTGCCAGTCCCATAGCATTTCCCTGTATTCCACGACATCTTTAAAAGACTTAAGGTTTCCCCTTTTCACACATGTTGCCGCGCAGAGTCCGCCAAGCAGCTCGTGGGTTAGATGTCATCTTGTAGGCAGGGGGCTTGAACTCTGGAGCACGAGATCACTCACCGCCCCAGGTCACGCAGCCTGCGCGTGAGTGGCAGGGCCTTTGTGCCAGCCTTTCTTTGAGAGCCTTTTGTGGGGAGCACTTCACATGCTTCTCAGTGGCTTGCAAAGCTCATTTCATCATCAAGTGTGTTCCACAGTCCATGGATAAACCATTTTTACACTTAGGCCCAGCGGCTGGTGTAAGTAGGTGAAATATCAAATGTGCCCTGGGTGAGTCCCCAAAGGGCACTAGCTTCCAGGAGGTGGGAGTGGCCCTTTACGGTCAGCACCCCCTCAGGCAGTTTCCCTCAGGCCCGGCTGTTCCTGGTTGCTCCAGGCTGCACAGAACCGACAGGGCCCTGCCATCCAGCCTCATGCTGTGTGTGGTGAAGAGAAGCACAGCTACGACTTACCTTCGATCTTGCAGTCAAATCTAGCAGCACTTCCCTCCACAACTTCTAAGTCACGAATGGTCTTAGAGAAATAGGGTTTTACATGGGGCTTTTCCTCAGCGACAGCCTCAAGGAAAGCTTGGGACACATCTTCTAGAAGACAGGGAAGAAGACCAGGTCATTTCTTCATTCCTTGTTCTCTACTTTCCTCTAGTTTAAAAGAGCTAATTTTAAAAAAAAAAAGTTACTATCATTTAGCAAATAATGCAACTCCTTTCTCCTGGGGACGGGTTGGTCCACTGCCAAATGGCTTTTGGCAGAAGACAGAACTGTGCCCAAACAGAGGAAATATTCAGCCTCCCCTCCTCCCTTATGCTGACACACTGAAAAGGGAAGTCATCTTTAGAAAGGATTTCTGGCTGCATTTCATGCTGTTTCGGGGTTTAGTTGAGGGTATCTGAGAAGGTCAGAACCTCACCAGCCTTCCTGGTCTTGGTCCCCCTTTGCCCTCCTCCTGCAGCAGGTCCTTCACCTGCTCCTTAGAGGGGAGGAGCCAGGTCCTACAGCATCTTGCACTTGCCATAGTTGAGTTCTTCACGCTCATCCTGCCTTCCCGTTGTATGACTGTGGACCAGGATGTGGCACTGGTCCGGGGAAAGCTGTAACTTGGAGGGACTCCTATGTCCTCTCCCTCCCCTTCTGGCTATTTCTGGGTCATCTGGGGAGTGGCAGGAGTAGCTCAGGAGGGACCAGGCCCATGTGTTGCAGACTCTGTTCCCAGATGCAAGAAAGCTCCAGAGCTGCCAGCTACTAGCCTCACCAATTACCCTGCCTTTGTGCACCAAAGGGATCCAGACTCAGCTTCTCACCTGTTGGTACAAAAGCACCAGGCAGTGAAGGATGGGTGGGGTCTTTGGCCAAATGAGGCACCTCAAGAAGAAAAGGGCCAAGCCCTGCATGTACCTGAAGCAGGAAGAGGCTGAGGCTTTCACTGAGCAGTGGATGGGGCAAAGAGAGTGGGGGAGTCACTAACCCTGGGTCTATGGGCGGGGCCCTGCCAGTCACGGTCCGCCCAACTCAAATGACATGAGTTAGCAGCATGAACGATGCCATAAGAATATGGACTATATGAGTCTATTTTTGTTTAAAACAAAACCACAAATTCAGTAGAAACTAGAAGGCTATTAAAAAATGTTACACAACTATATGTGATTTTTATATTATTTTTGCCTATCAATATGCAATATCGCTTTCGTAATAAGAAAAGAGGAAGCTTCTACTAAAGTCTTGGTTAATTCTTATACAAAATATAGGGAAAAGAATAGCGAGGTCAAGATAGAAAAGTAAGTCACTGGAACAAAGATTAAAAAAAAAAAAAAAGAATAGCTGAGGTCATCTAGTTCTATGAGATAAAACCAATTTCCGGCCGGGCGCGGTGGCTCAAGCCTGTAATCCTAGCTCTCTGGGAGGCCGAGGTGGGCGGATCATTTGAGCTCAGGAGTTCGAGACCAGCCTGAGCAAGAGCGAGACCCCATCTCTACTATAAATAGAAAGAAATTAATTGGCCAACTAATATATATAGAAAAAATTAGCCGGGCATGGTGGCACATGCCTGTAGTCCCAGCTACTTGGGAGGCTGAGGCAGCAGGATTGCTTGAGCCCAGGAGTTTGAGGTTGCTGTGAGCTAGGCTGACACCACGGCACTCACTCTAGCCT
>VSMD01063988.1:0-10253 GCA_008750895.1 Mirza zaza | reverse complement strand
TTCAAAAGACAAACAAAAATAACAATAAGGGTCTGATAATGGATACACAATACAATAAGATATAATTTGAGACAATAAAATACAATGGGGGATAGAAGGAGACAGGGTTTTTGTATGCAATTGAAATTACCAACTTAGAACAGATTGTTACATAACATTTATGTTAACCACAACAGGAATACTATAGTAAGTAGATACACAAAAGGAAATAACAAAATAAAAAGGGTCACTACAAAAAACAATAAAACACAGAGAAAGACAGTAAGAGAGGAACACAATCAAAATTACTACAAGACACTAAATACCACACAATATTATAAGTCATTCCCTTTCAGTAAATATTTCATATATAAATACATCAATTGAAAGATATAACTTGCCTAAATTCAAAATCCAAGATTCAATTCTATGATTTCTACAAAAATAACACTTTATGCATAAGGACACAGGGCTGAAAATGCAAGAATGCATCACAACTACAGAATGGAACATCAAATGCTGTCACAGAAAAAATACAACTTACATCAAAAATTGTCACAAGGCCGGGCACAATGGGTCTCACCTATAACACTAGTGCTTTGGGAGGCTGAGGTGGGAATATCACTTGAGGCCAAAAGTATGTGAGCAGTAATATAGTGAGACTCCGTCTCTACATAAAAATTAACAAAAAATTAGCTGGAAATGATGGCACAAGGCTTTAGCCCCAGCCACATGGGAGCCTGACGCAGGAGGATTGCTTGTGTCCAGCAATTGGAGGTCGTGTGTGGTGAGCTATAATTATGCCAACGTACTCCACACTGACAGAATGAGAACCTGTCAAAAAACTCACAAATTACAAAAAAGTGCAGTATATTTTGATAGAGGTGCCCACTGATCAAGAAGCTATCACAAGTATTAGCACATATGCACGTATCAGAGCTCTAAAACCTATAAAGTAGTCTTTTCCTACATGTATACAAGACCTTAATATCCAGAACATATAAGAACTCAGAATGTTTAAAAATTCCTCCCAAACTCCAAAACATATACCCAAGTAAAAATGCATGAAAAACTTGAATATGCATTTCTCAAAAGAAAATATGCAAACTGCCAATACGTACATGAAAAGATCCTCAATGTTACCAATAATGAATGAAATGCAAACTCAAATCACAAAGAGATACCAGCTTACTCCAGGTAGAATGGATATAATCAGACAAAAAAAGGTACCAGACAGCATGTGAGGAATACAGAAGCAGGGGAAGGGGGGGGGGGACTGCGGTTGTGAATTAGAACAACTATTATAGAAAACAGTATGGAAGTTCTCCAAAAAATTAAAAATAGAACTATTATAGGATCTACCAATTTAACTACTGGATATATAACCAAAGGAAAGAAAATCAGTATGTCAGAAAGATATCTGAACTTCTACATATACTGCAGCACTATTTACAATATCAAAGATATGGAATCAATCCAAGTGTACAACAACAAATAAATGCTTAAGGAAAATGTGTATATACACAATAAAATGCTACTTAGATGTAACAAAGAATAAACTGCTTTCATTTGCAACACCATAGATAGATTCAGAAGATTTTACGTATTTTATTGTGTGTATATATAGACACATGTGGTAATACTTGTGATAGTTTTCTGATCAATGGATACCTTTATCAAAATATAAAGTGAGGCCAGGGGCGGTGGCTCGCACCTGTAATCCTAGCACTCTGGGAAGCCGAGGCGGCCAGATCGCTCAAGGTCAGAGGTTCGAAACCAGCCTGAGCAAGAGCGAGACGCCGTATCCACTAAAAAATAGAAAGAAATTAATTGGCCAACTAAAAATATATAGAAAAAATTAGCCAGGCATGGTGGCAAATGCCTGTGGTCACAGCCACTGGGGAGGGTGAGGTAGAATGAATGCTTGAGCCCAAGAGATGGAGGTTGCTGTGAGCTAGCCTGATGCCACGGCATTCTAGCCTGGGCAACAGAGTGAGACTGTCTCAAAAATAAATAAATAAATAAATAAACAAACAAATAAATAAATAAATAAATAAAAATAAAGTGAGATTATGCAGTATTTGTCTTTGTATATCTGTCTTATTTCAACATAGTATCCTTTAGGCCGGGCATGGTGGCTCATGCGTGTAATCTTAGGACTCCGGAGGCCAGGGTGGTAGGATCACTTGAGCTTACGAGTTCTAGACCAGCCTGAGTAAGAGCTGGACCCTATCTCTAATAAAAACAGAAAAAATCAGACAGACACGCTGGTGCACACCTGTAGTCACACCCACTCAGGAGGCTGAGAGACAGGAGGATTACTTCAGTCCAGGAGTTTGAGGTTGCTGTGAGGTAGGCTGACACCACAACACTGTGGCCTGGGCAATGAAGTGAGATTCTTTCTCAAAAAACAACACAAAACAAAACAAACAAAAGAACCACCACATAATATCCTCTAGTTCTATTATGTGAATTCTAAAAATATAAAAACACACAGCTGATAATTATAAAAGCAGGAGTAGAACCATGGTTACCAGAGACTGATGGGAAAAGGAGAAGACTTTGCATAATAGGTACAAAGTTTTAATTCTTCAGAAAGGGGAAATAAGTGCTGTTGTTTTATTGCACAGTAAGATGACAACAGTTAACACAAAGATATATTACATGAACATTGTTACCACAAAGAAATAATACATGCATGAGGTAATGGACACAGTACATAACTGATCTGACCAATCGTTACAGTGTATATATTATATACAATCATTATAGTGTATACATAAGAAACATCAAATAGTACAATACAAACATGTACAATTATAATGCGCTATACAATTATACATTAATTTAAAAAATGGACTAAGAATTTAACGTAAGGCTTATAACTATAAAACTCCTAAAAGAATACGTAAGGGGGAAACCTCATGACAACTGGCTTTGGCAATGATTTCTTGGATATAACATAAAAGGATCATGTGGTATCCATCACTGTATCCAAAATATTCCAAACGTATTCAAGCCAGGACACAGCGTAGATATCTGCACACCCATGTGCACTGCAACATTGTTCACAATTGTCAATACCTGGAGGCAAGGAAAGTGCCCTTTTATGAATGAGAAGATGCAGAAAATACGGTAAATACCTACAACTGAATATTATTCAGCCTGAAAAAAAGAACATCCTGACACATATTACAGTAAGGAAGGACAAACGATGAGGACATCACATGAAGGAAAATAAGAGAGTTTAAAACAGATACTGTATGATTAGATTTATACAAAAGATTTACAGTAGTCAAACTCATAGAAACACGAAATAGAACAGTGTTCTTCATGAGCTGGAGAGAAGTGGAAGTGTCAATTTGCTGTTTAATGGGGATTCACTCTTACTTCTGTAAGACAAAAATGATGTGGAAATCTGTTGTAAAACACTGTGAATATAAAGAACACTACTAGGCTGGGCGCGGTGGCTCACGCCTGTAATCCTAGCACTCTGGGAGGCCGAGGTGGGAGGATCGCAGAAGGGCAGGAGTTTGAAACCAGCCTGAGCGAGACCCCGTCTCTATTAAAAATAGAAAGAAATTAACTGATCAACTAAAAATATATATACAAAAAAAATTAGCCGGGCATGGTGGTACATGCCTGTAGTCCCAGCTACTTGGGAGGCTGAGGCAGCAGGATTGCTTGAGCCCAGGAGTTTGAGGTTGCTGTGAGCTAAGCTGATGCCACGGCACTCACTCTAGCCTGGGCAACAAAATGAGACTGTCTCAAAAAAAAAAAAAAGAGAGAAAAGAAAAGAAAGCAGGGGACTTGGTAGGCCTCTGTAACACAGACAGAGAAAACCCTGTAAAGTGGTTGGTCATAGTTGTGTAGTAGTGAAGGATTATGGCAAGGAATCTCAGGCCCAGGATGTGATCAAAGACTACTTGAGATGCAAGAAATGAACAAATAAAACTTTGACTCATGTTCCTCAAATAAAAAAATCTCAATGGTTTATTTACAGAAATATAAAAAACTGCCTAAAGGAAATTTTAGAGATACTCAAGAGCCAAATATCCTTTTAAAAAAGAGGAACGACCCTTTCTGATTTCAAAACAAAGCTACAGAAATAAAAATAATGTGGTACTGGCACAAAGTCAGATAAACAGATGATGGAACAGAATAGACAGCCCAAAAGAAAACCCTGTATATATGACCAAATTATCTTTCACAAGATGGCCACAGCCACACTATGGGAAATCAAAGCCTTTTCAACAGGGCCGGCGCGGTGGCTCACGCCTGTAATCCTAGCTCTCTGGGAGGCCGAGGTGGGCAGATCGTTTGAGCTCAGGAGTTTGAGACCAGCCTGAGCAAGAGCGAGACCCCATCTCTACTATAAATAGAAAGAAATTAATTGGCCAACTAATATATATAGAAAAAATTAGCCGGGCATGGTGGCGCATGCCTGTAGTCCCAGCTACTTGGGAGGCTGAGGCAGCAGGATTGCTTGAGCCCAGGAGTTTGAGGTTGCTGTGAGCTAGGCTGACGCCATGGCACTCACTCTAGCCTGGGCAATAAAGTGAGACTCTGTCTCAAAAAAAAAAAAAAAAAAAAGCCTTTTCAACAAATGGTGTTGAAAACTCCATGTCTACATGGAAAAAAGTTGAACCTTACCCATGTATCATATACAAAACATATCTGAAATGTATTAAATACTTAAACATGAGAAATATAACTGTAAAACTATTAAAGTAAAATACAGACAGAAAGATCATGATATTAATCTTTGGACTCTTTTCTTGGATATGACATCAAATGAATAAGTAACAAAGAAAACAAAGTAAAAAAGGGGACATCAAACTCCAGAACTTCTGCACATTAAAAAGAAAACATTTAATGGAGTGAAAATTCTACATAAGATATTGGTGACAATATTTTCAAATCACATATTTGATAAGTGTTAATATCTAGAATATATAAAAAACTCTTAAAGCTCAAAACAACAGAAAGTGAAGAACTTGATTAAAAAATAGACAAAAGATTAGACTGCTATTTCTGCAAAGAAGATATAAAAATCAGTAACAAGCATTTGAAAGGATACTCAAAATTAACAGCCTTTAGAAAAATGAAAAGAAAAATCACAGTAAAATACTATTTCACACTTATTAAAGTGGCCACAATAAGACAAACAAAAAATAACAAAGCTCTTGGGTATGTGGAGAGATTGGTATGCTCATGGGGAAAAATGAGCAGCCACCATGAAAAACAGCATGGGGGTTCCTCAAAAAATTCGAAATAAAATTATCTGATCCAGCAATCCCACTTTCGAGTCGGTATCCAAACTATGCAACGTCGGAGCTGGAATTGATATTTGTATTCCCAGGTGCAAAAGCAGAAGGTGGAAGCAACACAGATGCCCCTCGACTCAGGGACAAACAAAGTGTGCCACATGCATGCAGTAGAATATCACTCAGCCTTGGAAGAAAACATCTCACCACAGGCTATGGTAAGGAGAAACTGTGAGAATATTCCATCAACTGAAATAAGCCAATAATGAAATGACAGACAATGTATGAGATATCTTAAGGACCCCAAATCATAAAAACAGAAAGTAGAATGGTGGTTTTCAAGGGCTGGAAAGAGGGTAAAATGGGCAGTTGTTCTTCAGTGGGCACTGAGTTTTAGTTCTACAGGATGTAAAAGTTCTAGGGGTCTTGTGAGTAACAATGTGAATATAATTAACACCACTGATCTTTACACTTAAAAATTTTAGATGGTAAATTTTACATTCCATGTTTTTACTGATTATTTTATCCGATTATTTTTTTTAATTGATGAAAGACATACAGAGTTAAAAAGCTTTCCAAAAATTAGCTTCAAAGCACAAAAGTGTTTCTCTCACATGAAGAAAATATAGGTTTATCAGTAAACACATAGAAAAATTAAGACAATTTCCATGACTACTCACCTAGGCAAGATAAAACCACCACGAACAAGCCAAAAGAAATATACAAGAAAATCCATGAGCAAAGTTAGAGTCATATCTATAGAGACAAACACACATATAAAATTTACTTGATAGAACTATGCCTGATTCATATTTTAATTGATCTCCACATTGACATAAAAGTATATATACAAAGTTGCAAATTTTTCTTCAAAAATTATAATAGGTAAAACCAAAAACACAATAAACTGATCCCAAGGAAATTACCCTCTCAAAAAAACCCCGAGTAATATGATATGTGAAAAGAAGCATACAAGAATATTTACCCATAAAATTCTGTATACAATATCATTATCAATTTAAAAACCATTTTTCTACATAACTACAATGCCCAACAATGAGTGTGGACTCATGGGAAATAGGAATCTTGAATGACTGGCATGCAGTGAACAGCAATAAAATTTTACAGAAAATGCATTACAATCATTAACACAAACCACTAATGAGAAAATTGTAAAAAATAAGCATTTAAAAGACACTAGCCGGGCGAGGTGGCTCACGCCTGTAATCCTAGCTCTCTGGGAGGCCGAGGTGGGCAGATCGTTTGAGCTCAGGAGTCCGAGACCAGCCTGAGCAAGAGCGAGACCCCATCTCTACTATAAATAGAAAGAAATTAATTGGCCAACTAATATATATAGAAAAAATTAGCTGGGCATGGTGGTGCATGCCTGTAGTCCCAGCTACTTAGGAGGCTGAGGCAGCAGGATTGCTTGAGCCCAGGAGTTTGAGGTTGCTGTGAGCTAGGCTGACGCCATGGCACTCACTCTAGCCTGGGCAATAAAGTGAGACTCTTTCTCAAAAAAAAAAAAAAAAAAAAAGACACTAATGGTAACATTTTATGATGTTATTAACATATTGCTATTCTACATAAAATGAAATAGCTATAATCCAGTCTTTGTAAGTAAAAATGAAAAAAACTCCTTATATTTCTAGATCAAGGAAAATATGTATTTTATAAAATATAATGAGTCACTAGTATTTAAAAAGGCCATTCAGGAATAAATTATATTATCATTTAGATAAAGGGTGAGGAAAGTGGATGAAAATCCTAATGATTTCCTTTAACCTGCAGTAAATTTAAACTTACAAGTCAACATTTTAATAAATATGGGATGTCTACTAATTATTAAATTAGCTTCTTCCATAACTTCAAACAGATTGTTATGAATGCTTGAATCTACATAACACTAATTTTAAACAGAACAAATCAGAAAGTGACAACATATAGGGACAGTGACATCAGCAAGATGCAGAAATTGAAAATCCCTCTCTTGTACATTCCCCAGCCCACATAATCTGGCAGGCATTCACTGACAAGAGACTATTATGACACATGTGGGAGCCAAGGAGAAGGATGTGGATCCCCCTGAAGCCCAGCACCAGGAAAGGTCATTCTGAGAAGCCGGCCCTCATGCAGGGGTCAAAGTGAATACCTGTGTTCTTGGCTACAGACCAGGAAATGGCCCAAGCAATGTGGTCCCAATGAGAATTTTCAAGCTAATCTGTGACCATCTCCAGCTCCTCCCCTCCACGGTCTGGGAGTGGTCCTGCCCATCCAGAGAAGTCGGGCAGGATGCCTATTCAAGGCCATAGAGGCAGCCTGCAGGCTTCGGTCTTCCCTGTGGTCTGTCTCTCAGGCCGTTTTGTGACTCAGTTACAGCCTCTTAGCCACAGTCCATGGCCAGCGACGCCCACCTGGGAACCCACATGCTGACCTGAAAAAGCCCTTCCAGGTACTCAGTGGGAGCCACACTCCCCCAAACCTCTGGTATCAGGTGCAACACATGTGGACCCAAGTGGAGAACCTGCTCTGGGGCCTGCCCTACAGATCAAGTCAAGAGGGCAATCCATTATCAATCTTCCCAGGGACCAGACAAGGGGCACAACCACCCACGCTTCTGCTAACAGGCGCACCCAGGTGGACCCCACGGCAGACCCACAGCAGCCTTCTGAGCAAGCTGCAACTCCTCTCCACCAAAACCCACAAGAGATCCCATCAGCCTGGGAACCAGCGAGAGGTCTTATGCTACTAAAACCAGTGCATAAAAATTGTAAGAGTTATTATTCCTTCAAATTCACAGACAACAATGCAAGATTATATTGTGTCTACTTTCAATGCTTTTATTTTGACATAATATTGGAAGTCATAAGCAGAACAGTTTCTCAAGAAAATAAAAAATTAGGCCGGGCACGGTGGCTCACGCCTGTCATCCTAGCAATCTGGGAGGCCAAGGCGGGCAGATTGCTCGAGGTCAGGAGTTCGAAACCAGCCTGAGCAAGAGCAAGACCCCCGTCTCTACTATAAACAGAAAGAAATTAATTGGCCAACTAATATATAGAGAAAAAATTAGCCGGGCATAGTGGTGCATGCCTGTAGTCCCAGCTACTCAGGAAGCCAAGGCAGGAGGATCACTTGAGCCCAGGAGTTTGAGGTTGCTGTGAGCTAGGCTGATGCCTCGGCACTCACTCTAGCCTGGGCAACAAAGCGAGACTCTTGTCTAAAGAACAACAACAACAGAAATATAGAAGAACATAAATGTTATACCAAAAAAACTGTTAAAATTAGTAAACAAAACCTAGAAACATGAGTTGTATTTTCTTTTTTTTTTTGAGACAGAGTCTTGCTTTGTTGCCCAGGCTAAAGTGAGTTCCTAGCTTATAGCAACCTCATACTCCTGTGCTCAAGCGATCTTGCTGCCTCAGCCTCTCAAGTAGCTGGGACAACAGGCATGCGCCACCATGCCTGGCTAATTTTTTCTATATATACTAGTTGGCCAATTAATTTCTTTCTATTTATAATAGAGAGGGGGTCTCGCTCTTGCTCAGGCTGGTTTCGAACTCCTGAGCTCGAGCAATCCGCCCACCTCAGCCTCCCAGAGTGTTAGGATTACAGGCGTGAGCCACCGCACTCGGCCAAAGTTGTATTTTCATACCTTAATATAGTAACAGTCTCATAAAAAAAGGGAAGAAAACATTCTCGTCTACAATATCATTAAAATAATAAATTTCACAGAAACACATTTAACCAAAAATTATAAGGTCTTCACACTGGGAAAAAAAAAGATATTGATAAAATGAAATGGAAAAAAATACATAAACATATGTAAAAATACCCCATTTGTGCATTGAAAGAATGCTGTTAAAATAGAATATTATCCAAACCAACCTACAGATTTGATGCAATTCCTATCAAAATTTTTTTTTTTTTTTGAGACAGAGTCTCGCTTTGTTGCCCAGGCTAGAGTGAGTGCCGTGGCATCAGCCTAGCTCACAGCAACCTCAAACTCCTGAGCTCGAGCAATCCTGCTGCCTCAGCCTCCCGAGTAGCTGGGACTACAGGCATGCGCCACCATGCCCGGCTAATTTTTTTTTTTATATATATATATTAGTTGGCCAATTAATTTCTTTCTATTTTTATAGTAGAGATGGGGTCTCGCTCAGGCTGGTTTTGAACTCCTGACCTTGAGCAATCCGCCCGCCTCGGCCTCCCAGAGTGCTAGGATTACAGGCGTGAGCCACCGCGCCCGGCCCCCCTATCAAAATTTTAATGGTGTTTTTTACAAGAATACAAAAAAATCCAAAATGTATATGTATCTACAAGAGATTTTAAATAGCCAAAGCAATGTTGAGGAAGAAAAAAATCTGTGGATATAATGCTTTCTGATTTCAACTATATTTCAAGACTAAAACAACATAAATAGCATGACGACAAGTGCATTGAAATTGACACAAAAACCAAGGAAAGCGAACAGGGAGCAAAGAAAGAAACCCAGGCATATAAGGTGAACTCATGTTTGACAGGGGCACTAAGAAAGAATACAGGTTAGAGAAACCAGAGTCTCTTCAGTGCTCGATGCTATAAAACTGGATACCTACATAAGAAAGAATAAGATTAGACCATTTTTTCCACACCATATCTACAAATTAACTCAAAATAAAATAAAGGCCGGGCGCAGTGGCTCAAGCCTGTAATCCTAGCTCTCTGGGAGGCCGAGGTGGGCGGATCATTTGAGCTCAGGAGTTCGAGACCAGCCTGAGCAAGACCGAGACCCCATCTCTACTATAAACAGAAAGAAATTAATTGGCCAACTAATATATATAGAAAAAATTAGCCGGGCATGGTGGCGCATGCCTGTAGTCCCAGCTACTCGGGAGGCTGAGGCAGCAGGATTGCTTGAGCCCAGGAGTTTGAGGTTGCTGTGAGCTAGGCTGATGCCATGGCACTCACTCTAGCCTGGGCAATAAAGTGAGACTCTGTCTCAAAAAAAAATAAAAATAAAAAAATAAA
>VSMD01063985.1:0-100168 GCA_008750895.1 Mirza zaza | reverse complement strand
TTTTTTCCTCAAAAATATTTGAATTTTTTATATTTTCTTTCAAAACCTATGCTAATATTTTAAGAAAACTTTACAAATGTAGTGACACTAAAAATCATGCCATGATATATAAAATCAAAATCATTAAAGCAGTAATTTTTTCTAAATAAAAGATATTTGGTCATTTATTATTACTAAAATTACTAAAATATTATTTTCATAACCAGAATTCCCCATTATAATACCAAATATCTAATTATTTTTGTTTGAGATATTATAAATGCCAATCAAATTTCTTTTGAATGGTAGCATGTTTTTGTAAAATGACTGAAATAATGAATGTATTGTCTGTGAGAAGGTGACTGCATTCCCTTTACCACCTTTGGCTCCAGAGATACTAATAAGCCAAGGTCTGGCTTTCTTTTCTACCTCACAGAAGATACTGTCCCATTTCTTGTGGACATATCACATTCCTAGTCTACTTAGTCACATTAAATTAACACTACTCTTTCAAAAAAGAATTTATATAGGTTATAAATTATTATTACAAAACAACTCAAAACAATACGAAACCCTACAGAATTAACAATGAAATTGAGATAGTGCATATTTTCCTCTTTTAACTTTTAAATAAAATTTATTTTCAAAGTTCTCAATTATCTATTTGTAGCTCTCTGCCATTCAACCTAGATACTGATTTATATTACAGAATAAACCTCTTAACAACTCACAAGAACATCTTTAGGCCAAAATGTCATTCAATGCATTTTAGCTTGGAGTCAAGGACCACTGCTAAAAGAAACAATTCCTACATGGCTTGAATTTATCTCTGGATTTTAAACAACAAACCAAAAAGCCTAATTCTATCAAAAATAATCTTGCTTGAGCAAAACAAGAACAAAAAACCCCCAAAACATATATATATATGTATATATATATAATTTTTTGTGATGACGTTATTCATATTATTTCAGTGGAAAATGGAAATCATCAATACAGAAAAGACTATAGCATGCTTTACTATCAATAAGGCTTATGTTCCTGGAATCCTAAGAGTATTCATAGTAGGACCATGTAGGACCTGAGGATGAGCTGTTTCATTCCAATTGACTGTATAAGAATTTGGGCCTTCTTGTCCAGAATTTGGGGACATCAAAACAGGACGTGCCTTCAGCCAGCAATATGTCTCTTCAAGAAAGCTCTATTCTCTTCTCACATCAACCTCAGGTCCCTTTATTTGGTTCTCTTTTTTTAACTTCTCTAGTCTGCCTGAAATACATGCCTCTCTTCCATGCCCACCACCTCCTATGTCATGACAATCTTTACAGGTAAATATGGGAGATTAAGTGAAGTGTTCTTTCTTCCATCAGTTTTGACCTTGGGATATACCTACATGTGGAAAGAACTCAAGATTCTCCAAAGGGTGTGTGTGCATGAACCCTGAAGTTCTTTACTTCCACAAAAACTCCTTCCTATCTATCGGGGGTTCGTGACATCCCTAATAAAGATAGGGTCCCCTGGCAGACTGTGTTGCAGGAGATAAAAGAAACAAAGACACAGACACAGAAACAATAGTTAAGAAAGCAGGGAGGTTAGGGGACCACCAGCACTCTGGTGCTATACCCCAGCATTTGCTTTTTATTCTCTTTGCCATGTTGCAAAATACAATGATCTCATGTGAAAAAATCACGGGATACAATGATCAAAGGTTTTAGGGCTCCCCCCAAAATCACAAAGTGTTTTAGCTTATTTCTTTCTCCTTTCTAGAAGTGAAAAACACATAATTCTTCAGTAGGTACAACCCTTTTGATCAAGATAAACTGATTTATCCCACGCTCAAGCTATGTACATGGATCTCAATCTTTAATGTCAGCAGCTGCGACCCATTTGATCAAGAAACAAGGAAACTACATGCTTCCCATGGGAGACTGGTTTTACATTAACTGAGGCATTGTTGAGAGAAAGAGAGAGAAGGAACTTGGCCCAGGGTGCAAACACTATGGAAGCCTTGAGACCCCTCTCCCGGGCTGACATATTGCAATCTACCTCTACATCCATGAGAAGTTTTCATGTCAGGCCTCCTGCAGCTTTTCATGCATGAGACCCCTTAGGCCCTGAGGTTGGAGCATGCTTTGCTGTACTCCCAGATCGCTGATATATGTCCCTCAACTAGACAGTTAACATCTGCACTTATTTCAGGCTTCTGCTCAGGCAATTCCTTCACCTCCTATCCTCTCACAGCCTCAGGCATAGCATCCCTAAACCCCAGTGGTCTTAATCCTATCACCATCAGTTTTTTCTCTCATTTTATCCTTCCCAGTTGCCCATCTCTCACTGTACAAAAGAAGAGTATATCCCTTGGTCATCCTGAGTCTTCTTATGTTGCATTGTCATGAGTATTAAAAACCTTGAGGCACCTAATAAAAAGACAATTCCAAATCTTTTTCATTTTAGTAAGAGGCATTTCCATCTTTTGAGAGAAAGAGAGAGTTCTAGAATGAATGAGAATGAGAACTAGAAGAAAAAATGGTGGGCATAGGAATCTGCATTAATACAAATATTAATATTGAAAAATGATTCAGTCTTTTCATGACGGAAAGCAAATCTGATTCTGCTGATTGGTTACACAATGAGAACTAGACTTGCCCATTAGTTGATATTGTGGATATTTTTGATATTCACTGAACCAAACCTGCAGCTCCAAAGTTTTCCTGAAAATATATTTAAACACATGGTAAAATATATATTTTAATTAATATTAAAGAATTGGAGAATGTGTATTGAGATTAAAAATAATTCAATTTTCCCAAATTATCTAAGTATTTCAGTTTAAAAAGAAGTTTCTTTAAATGGAAAATTAACAAGTATAGTATACTTTCAGAAACTAAAAACATGATTGACTCTAATTATTGGGGAAAAATATTTTTCCATTTTTTTATCAACAAAGGTGAAAAGTGTAGCAAATCAAATTATCAAATAATAAATCAATAAAATTTAACTATAATTATCAATCACTGTATGATTTCTAGCCAATAGCTAAAGAAATTCAAATCATTGAGTGAAATAACAAAACAGCTTCTGTTCTCATTTACATAAACAAGTTTTTCCCAATGCTAGCACCTGAAAAATATATCACTATAATATTTGTATTTGGTTGTAATTCTGTCAATATGTATTATATTTTCCCTCTCATTAAGAAAAACATTATAGTACTTATTCATTGGCAAAATGTATAGCATTCTATGCTTTTATCAATCCTCTGCTATTAGTAATTGAAATGAAAGTCAATATGGGTAATTTATTTAAAATCTTGGAGACTTCTAATCAGAAGAATAAAAAGTGAATTTCAAGTGTGTTGTGGTGTATGTATGGAGGGTTGCTTATTTTAGGGATGTATGATACAGGGATTAATGAAAGATGCTTGGATAACATTCACCTGGGGAACTGGAGTGGTAGTACAGGCTTTAAATGAAAAGGAAACATCATAAATTTGACACTTATTAAAGGAGCGCTTGTTTATATATTTTTAAATGGGTGATTATTATTATCAAATATCATTATGGTATTAGATACATTTTATACATGTAAATGCTAAATGTAATTTTAAATGTAAATAAGCAATATCTTGGGAATGATATCCTTTGCATGTATTTAAACTCATGGTTAGAGGTTTTAAGATAGCAGCCCAAATTGTACAATGTGTGCATAACTTTTCTAAATTCTTTTAGTCACTACCAAGTAAAATTGCTTGGAAACTACTATTCCACCTGCTTACCCTACTGGTTAGAGGTGTGGAGGAAGAACAACTATTTTCTGAGTGGTCCATTCTATTCTTCTGAAACTTCACCTCTTCCTCATCCCTTAAATCCCTTGTTCCTTCTTTGTTTTATTTTCTTTTGCCACAACTTACCATATCTTAAAAAAAATTAATATCTGATACACACAATTGCAAGAGTCATCTGAGAAGTAGCTATCACAGTATTTTCATATAAATTCATATCCCTCATAGCTCTAGCATAATTTTTGAATCATGTAATAATTATGATGTAGAATACCTGTCTCCTTCCTGATCTTAAATTGAATTACAAGACCATTTTTAGTTTAGTCCTGGGAGATATCATAAAAATTACAAAGCTGAAGCTGGTCACAGTGTCTTGCACCTGTAATCCCAGCTACTTGGGAGGATAAGGTGGGAGAATCACTTGGGCCCAGGAGTTCAAGGTTGTGGTGTGTTATGATCATGCCACTGTACTCCAGCCTGGGCAACACAGTAAGAAACTACGGTCTCTAGGAAAAAAAAATGAATATATATGTATGTAAATATATATACATATATATATTACAAAACCACTTCTTCTGTTCTTTGCTTTTTGTTTGTTTTTTATCTGTTTTGACTCTTGACTACAAAAGAACAAGGAAGATTTTCTCTTAGTCTTCTCTTTCTCTTTGTCTCTCTTTCTCCTTCCCTCCTTTCCTTCCCTCCCTCCCTCTCCCTTTTAGAAATGGGACAAAATGTAAAGAATCCATATAAAGCCTACATACCTTTTTATATTTATTATTTCTTGTTACAACTCAAGGCAAGCAGATTGACCATTTAGTCTGGGTTTCTTTAATTCCACTAACAAACTTTAAATGTACAGTAGAGAATTATTTCTTGGATTTGTATTTTATGATGGAAATGTGGGCTTTGTGTGTGGTTTGTTGAATTAAATTTAATTATGATGCTGGATTCTGTCCCAGGGCATTCTCTACACTCTTTAGAAGAAAAGTTTAATGTTTAAATAAAGGCATAAAAGTAGTAATTATTTGTTCTAAATGCAGACTTGTGACTGTACCTTTGTACTTTATTAGAAGAGACTAGCTTGCCAAAGAGACAATTTGTATGATTATTATATTTTAAATATGCCCTCCTAACCTCAGTTACTAAATGCAAAAGAGATGCTCTTAATGAAACAGTAGATAGGACCCTTCATATTTATAATTATTGCTTTTTATGTAAATTTTGAGCTAATTTAAGAGCCATATTAGAATAATTCATCTTAATGGAACCACTTAATAAGTACATCTTAATTGCCTATTGGCCAGGTTTATAATTAACATTTAAGCTTTAAACTCTGTATGATGATTTCTACCTTGATTTTATTTCATGTTATGAATAGCAAAAGTGGAATAATGTGTTCATTTTTTTGAAATATTTTTAATTGCATTTTAATTCAAAAGTCAAAATGTTTAAAAGTAATGGTAGTTCACTTTTTTGCAAATGATTATTCTCAACATATTAAACAGAACATTTATTTTTTGGAAGCATATTAGTTGGTGATTTCACACTATCAGTTGATTTTATTCAAGGAAAAAAAGCAGACAAAACATCAAATAGGTAGTGTAGGCTACTTTAGATCTCTCCTGATTCAAAGGAAACAAAATAAGAGCTCAGTCTTTTTACTATTACACTACACAATGGTTTTCATCTTATTCACAGAGATTCTTGCAAATATATCAGTGGTAAAATTAATAATAACAATTTCTAGGTGTATAACTAAATACTTCGCAGATATTTTGTTGTTTAATCCAAACAACAGTCCATAAATTTGATTCTCTCATCTCAAATTTAAGCAAATTGTATTAATACAAAATTGTACCTCAAACAAGAAGCAGATTCAAGATGTAAACAAATGGCCGAATGCTCTGAGAAGTAGCTATGCTTCGGTTTCCCCTATAATAAACAATTTCAATTTCAAAAGTTAGATGTTAAGGTCATTTATTCAAAAATCAAATATTTTCAAGATGGACTAAGCTTCTAAGTCCCGTGATACATTTGAACAAAAAGTAACAGAATTTGAATATTGTTTTGTAAAACACATTTTCTCTTTTTCTTGCTGTCATATATTATAAAGGGCATTTAAAAAATATTACAGTGACTATAATATATAGATAATTTTTTTATTTCAAGAAAATATGCGAGTACAAACATTTATGTTGCATTTTATAACTTTACCTCTCCCTAGCAAGGGTTAGAGGTATGCCCTTCCCCTCCACAATGCTCACCACATCCCCCAGATGTGGGTCTACCCCCGAATCCCTGGTGAACACCACCACCATTTGAGCACCATAGTGTTAATCAGTCAGTACCAATTTGATGGCGAGTACATGTGGAGCCCATTCTTCTGATCGTGTGTTGCCTCACTTTGGATAACGGGCTTAAGCTCAATCCAAGATAATATAAGCGGTGCTAGCTCACTGTTGTTTCTTAGAATTGAGTAATATCCCATTGTAAACATATACCACATTTTAATAATCCACTTATGAATTGACGGGCACTTGGGTTGTTTCCACGTCCTTGCAGTAGTGAATTGTGCTGCCATGAACTTTATTACTGCCTTATCATTCAATTTTTTTTTTGTTTGGCAAATGCAAATAGTCTTGAATTTATTTTTTCCCACCAGATCAGAGAGAGCTTTTAAGTAAAGGAGTACTTTTATGTCTTTTCCCACTCAACATACCCAATAATAACTGTTGTTGTGATTTATGTACAGGAGTGGATTCAACTCAAGTTAATTGTAATTTAATTAAATGACTAGAATAGATTTTTCCAAATTCAGAATGTTTCTCTCCAGGTCAGACAATATTTTCTTTTGTATAATCACAGTATAGTAAAAATTTTAATCACCAGGAGGGAAGGACAGAGAAAAAGTTTCACTTTCCCTTTATATTCTTTCGGATGCACTAATCAGAACTCAACTATCATCTGCACTATGATCAATTTCGTGGCCACTAGCTATATCTTCTGTGCCATAGAGCTAGTGTTGTTACTTAATGACTGAGATCACAAATTGTTATTGTGCATGCTACAGAGGTTAATATGTCAGGAAGTGTGAGAGTTTTCTATTTAATTACATTTTCTATGGAAAAATTTGAGTCTAAGTTGAAATCCAATTACAAGTTTCTTTGTGTTTTGGGGGAAACAAAAATCATGTTTTCCTTTTTTTAATGGAATACTAGTGAATAAGATTCCTATACAAAAGAAGAATTATCCAGAGGATTAATAGATATTATTAATTTTCCTTCAATATGGGCTAGCAGAAAATAAATTTAAGATCTTGACCAATGTACTTAATAAAAATAGTATTAGGTACTCTTTGGAAAAGAAGAACAGCATAATAGATTTGAGGCATGATTTCATTTTCCATTACCCAAATCTACCAACTTAGCATCTGTTGAAGTTTGGGGAGGTTTTATTTTTATTTGATTTGATTTGATTGTTTATTAATTTTTAAAATTATTTATTATGAATTAGAGATTATAAAGACTCTCAAGTACTATTGGGAATTAGGTAGGGAAGATGGAAGAGGAAATCTGCTCATGATAAAAAAGATGAGAAAGAAAAAAGAGAAAATAATAATTTCAGATATAAAATCCTTGAATAGGCCAGAGTGGGTAGAATCCGCTAGTGTAAAAAGGATTGGCCTTTTCATAGGGCTAGGAGGTGGATGATTTAAGCCTTGGGGTGATATTTGAACATGGTCTCATACATTTATCTCACTCATCAGATCGTATATCATATTCTTTTTAGTTTGTTTGTTTGAGACAGGGTTTCACTCTGTTATTTGGGCTGAAGTGCAGTGGCATCATCATAGCTCACTACAGCCTCAACCTCCTGAGTTCAAGCAATCCCCCTGCCTCAAGCTCCCAAGTAGCTGGGACCACAGGTGTGCACTGCCACACCTGGCTAATTTTCCAATTTTTTTGTAGAGACAGAGTCTCCCTCTTGCTCAGGCTAGGATTGAACTCCTGGCCTCAAGTAATCCTCCTACCTCAGCCTCCAAAAGTGCTAGAATTACAGGCCTGAGCCACCATGCCCAGCCAAGATCATATTCTAAATTAATGATAAAATGATATATGATTATAAAATTATTGATTATTCAATTGAGGCAAATGTGGTTTAACATATTAATATTAGCCTGGAAGGTTTTCTGATTAGGATTCTTCACTATACTACAAAGTAAAATCAGAGAGGAAAACAAATCAACATTTTTGTTAATGCAAAATGATCCATGTTCTACTAGGTGGATTTTAATTCATATTGAAAGCTAAATTACTTAATTATATAATACACATTATAAGATTTTTATAAATTATTTAAAAATATTATTCATTTTCATTAAAATATATATTTTACATATTTGAAACTTATCAAGTATATTCAGAGACCACTGATTTAAAATTCTACATATGTCTCAAATATATTATGTTAATCTGACAATTGGAATTTCTCTGTTTGTGCCTTTGTTATGTATATTTAAATTTATTTTTGCTGCTTCAGGTTTGATGTCTTCCAACAGAGCTACTAACTGCACTTCTTTTTGTGGCTTTTTATCTTTTGTGAACTCTCTTGACAACTGGTTAACCTATGAGTAGGAACATTCAAGCTATACCTAAAAATTACCATCAAAATATCCAGCCGTTTTGCATATACTGGCAGACCTGTTACGACCTTTAGCTTTCAAGTTTTCATTCATTCTAATCAGTTCCATTCATATTGTTTCATTGTAACATTGCTGAGACAAATCATTCTTGACTGCTATGCTCATAACTTAAATGAGTAGACATTTTTCGTAGTTACTAAAATGAAGAAAATAGCTAAGCTAATTTTGATACAAAACTTTCCATGGGAATGATTTTGTAAAAATTCTTAGAGAAGAATAAATAAACAGAGCCTGGATGACTTCATTCATAAAATCGATTAAATCTCTGAGGACTTTTGTCATCATAACTTTTCACTCAAGTTAATACTAGAACACCTATGGTTCATGCCATCTTCCTCAGCAGAAACATCTGGAATATTTCCCTGGGTGACAGCTTTGGTAAGCCTCTAGGAATACTCTAGTAGCTATAAACAATAGCTATAAACAACATAGCTATAAACAAAATTATAAGTAGCTATAAACACCATAATTTAAATGCAGCACTGCCTGCCTGATTTTGCACAGATTTGAGGAGTTTCAGTGCTAAAACGGGGCAGTTCTGGACAAACTTAGGTGGGTGGTCAATGGATGAGATAATTGTCGGCAGTTAGTGTTTTAAAGGTGTGTTAGAAGTAATGATCATAATAATTAATATATTTGAACTTTATTGGCATAATAAATAAATCTAAAATATGTAAAAATTATTGCTTCACTCCTGGAGGCAATACCTGATAAGGTTTTAGAGTTGGGGTTAATACACACAATTTCCATTGAGGAGAGCTAGCCCTTGCCAAATAGGGCAGTCACCTAACAGAACTCAAGTAAAATTCTCTGCTACTCCCAGCTCTGAAGGCAGTTTCATAGAGTATAGTGAATAGTGACCATGGGCATTGTAATGCCACACAAGGGATACAAAGAAATGATCATATAATACTGCCATGCCATTTCCAAGTGTCGATTTTTTGTCACTTTGTACTAAAATAAAGAAGTCAAATTGGGTTTATTCTGATAACTTGTTTGAACCTTTAAATGACATAAATATATAAGCACTGAAACTGAATTTTAAAATCTTTCCTACTCTTACATGTTTAGACAAAACTGAAAAAAATCTCATACATTGGAATATTTAAACATAGTTATATTTATAGAATATGAACATGAAAGAGACATTAAAATTTTTATTTTCCTTAATGAAGTTCATGATATTTCAACTTAAAAATGTTGTTCTATTTCTTGAATTAATAGATTGAAACATTTTTTTTATTTTTGCATTTCTTACAAAGAATTATTGGATAAATGACATTTTGGATTGAACATATTCAAATATGCAATTCAGATCTTTCCTACAAAAGCTATTCCTTTTTCAGCTTTCCTCAGATTGTTAAGTAGGAACTACATCCTTCTAGCCTCTCAGAACCAAAACTCGAGGACTATCTTTGGTTTCTTTTTTTCTTCATACTTCATAATCACTCCATCAGTGAATCCTGTCAGGTCTACCATCAAAACATATCCACAGAATCTGTATCTATTACTATCTTTACCAAAACTGGTTGAAGCTACTATTCCCTCTTGCCTGCATTATTGCCTCCAAATGGATTCCCTTCTTCTACACTTGAACCCCCATCTATATTTTTATTGCTACAATACTGAGGCCTACACTATTTTTAAGCAGAGCTGCCAGAGTGAACTTATTAAATTTTTAGTTAGATCATGTTCCTTGGTTCCCCTCCAATAGCTTCCCATCTCACTCTGAGTAATAGCCAAAATCCCTACGTGGGTCTATGATGTGCTAAATGATCTGAACACAAACACTGTTCTCATCCACCTGACTGGCTCCCTCAGTTTTCTTTAGATCTCTGCTATGATGTTACCTTATCAGGGAGGCCTTCCATCCCTAGTCCATTTAAATTGTGATCTTCCATTGCTGTTCTCTCCAGTCTTCCTCTTCCATCTTCTTTACCCTGATTTACTTTTCTCCACAGATTTTATCAATATTTGATGTATTATATTTTTAATTGTTTGTGTTTATGTCTTGTCTCCCTATACTAGTGTATAAGCTCATTGAAAGTAGAATTTCTTTTTTAGATTTGGTTTATTGTCATATGTGCGGTGTCTAACCCAGTGTTTGGCACATGATAAGTGTTCAATAAATATCATATAAATAAATGAATAAACTTTTTATCACCTATATTGAATTTTCATTGATTGTTTTCCAGATTATGACATTGTAAATAACATAGTTGATATCCTCAGATCAAAGACTTCCTGTATTTATCATTAATACTTGATAAACATTTTCAGAACTTCAAATCTCAACACATACAGAGGAGAGTGTAGACTATAGTTGATGCTATGCTAAATTCACAATAATCTAAGATTTTCTGCATTTTTAAAAACAATAACAAAATAGCAACTCCATATTTATTGGCACATAAATATTATATCATTCCTACTATTGAGTTCAGGTATCTTATTTGTAAATTTCTAACCTGAATCTCTCTTCTAAGACCCATGCTTATATATCCAACTCCCTTTTAATAGTTCTACTTGGATCTCTTTTAGGGCCTTTATTAACTATTGACCATTTTATCTCCAGTGTTTCCTTTCCCCATAAAAAAATAACACCACAAGTCAATAAAATACCTAAAGCACAAACTTTGGTGTTATCTCTGAAATCTACCTTTACTCCACATCAACAACCACTACCAAACAAAATTCACTCATCACGTCCTATCAATTCCATATCGAATTTTCAATAAATTTTTTTAGAAAAAAATCACAATTCAATTATGAGTCTTTTAACAAGGAGATTGGAAACTCTCTATCCAAGTATGACCACCTAGAACTAGGATTTTAAGACACTAACCTTATTGACAAATCTATTTTCTGTTTGTTGTTTTTATGAATGCAATTTTAAGTTTCACTATTTGAAAGGAATAGTCTCTCTATGTACTTGAATTTGCAAAGAGTTTTTTTTTTATTTTTGGTTTTGTAAACCTCATATTTCCACTAAATTCTCCAACATAGTAAAATAATTTTTGAGGGAAATATTCTAATAGAATTTTTCATATTTCACCCAAGTATTATTCTCTATTAATTTTTGTTGTTGCTGTTAGTAGTGGAGGGGACTGGCTTGTGTTACTGTTTTTAATCTCTTGCAGAGTATTTCCTTGAAGAAACTTGAGGAGATTTTACAACTTCTCCTGGGTTTCTTAGAGGAAAGTAATTGTGAGCTCGATCTTTCTTTTCATAAACACCATCTTCCCATAAATATCATGACTCTATCTGGAATTCTAAGTCTGTTCCTCAGATATTCCAGGATGTCGTGATCTGAGGATTTATCAAGGAACATCAGCTATTTGGGGTCATCCCATGGTATGAAAAGATGTTCAACTTCATTTGTAATTGGAGAAAGGTCAAATAAGACCAACAATGAGGTACTACTGGTTACAATAAAAAAAAAAAATCAAATAATAGGTAGAATCAGAGAAGATGTGATTCAGTGAGAACTCTGCTTCCATACTGCTATTAGGAATTTAAATGGGTATCACTGCTTTAAAAATGCATTTATATTTTCTTGTAAACTGGACTATTTTCTCACCTTACACACCCCTAGATGCATAGCTACATGGCACACTGAAAAAATGAGCAAATACAGGCATGGCTGGAGCTTAAAGATAGAAGAGGGGTTTGGACCCTGCCACAGGAAAGCCATCAAACACCAACACAAGAAGGTTGTTTTCAGCAGCACATCTGAGCTGATAGTGAACATGAAGTCAATAATATGTGTCTTTCAGTTTCCTGGCAGTATAATTAATGAACTGGAGACGTAGGGGCCAATGAGAATTGGAAAGCTCACAAGGGAGGCAAGGTTCCAGATAGTTCATTACACCTAGGTTTGGAAATAGTGATACCAAGGGTCTCACTCAGGACTCCATTTTCACAAGAACTGGGAAGTAAGAAGACATTCATCTTTATTAAAAACTTTTGAAGACATTAAAGTAGTTCCTCATAGATTCATAAGATTTCAGAACAGTAATGGAGAAGAAACAGTGTCTCTTCACATCAATAGATACCCTATTTATGTATGGAGGGAGAAAAAACTGAAGGTTGACACAAAGAGAACATGAAGAAGCAAAGAAGTTACTTTGACAGTCCCTGATAAATAAAGGAATTCTCTTTCAACTAAATATTATCAACTTTTTGGTTACCTACCTAAAGAGGCAAACCATTGCTTGCAATCAAGATTTTAAAATTATTAATTTACAGAAAACTTTAAGTTGTACTACAAAAATTGGGCATGGCTGTAGATGAAGTGCTGTACCAGGGAATCTATTTGACTATTAAATCTATTTGACTATTAAATCTAATTGACTATTGTAGTATAGTAATCTGCAACCCAGAGGTTGTTGCCAGGTAATTACCCATGAATGACTCAACATTAAACTGCCTAGCATCATAAATCTGTTTTTAGGTTATGGGTCCATTCAGGTGTGTTTTTAATCTAAATTTAGAGACTGAGATTAATAGTGTGTGAAGAAAAGCAAAGACAAAACACTTTTTCACAGAGGCATACTATATTTCCTTTGATTAATATGAAAATGATGCTCTTTATACTTCTGCTTTCTCTAGAAAAATTAAAATTAATATTAAAAAGCAAATTTATCCCCTTCATTCAATTAACACCAAAAGAAGTAATATGTGTGGAAATTTTAGGAAAAGAAGAATGCATAAACTTCTTAATTAACTCCTCAGTGTTTCTTTATTTTCTCAAAATTGAATTAAAGTTTTTAACCCTCATTAAGATTTTGTTAAAAATCACTAAAATAATATGTTTTCAAGATTTAGCCATATTAGATGTTGGAAGTAAATGAAACAATATCAAAATTTTGAAGGAAAATAGATTACAAGCCTAGCGTTTCATTCATGCCTAATTAAACAATCACATGAAATGAACACATCATATAATTTTAGATAAGCAAAAATCCATCAGCTTTCATATATATGACACCATTTTATATATATAAAATACTTGAGAAAAGACCAGAACAAAAGAAATAAAAAATTAGAAAATATAGCCTAAAGGATATAGGAGCAGCTGAATATAAACTAGAAGATTTGAACCAAACTAGAAAAAATTAAAAGAGCATCTCAGAGTCCAGTGGGTTTTTGTTAGTTAGTTAGTTAGTTTGTTTCTTTGTTTGTTTGTTTTAACCCTGGCTGTTCCTTAGAATTACATACAGAATTTTGGAAACAAAAACAGTACCTGAGTCATTTTGTATTTTTTAAAAACAATCAAGATAATTTTAATGCGTAGCTGGATTTTAAAAGTGATCGTAAGTTTTTCCTGTAACTAGCAATTTTAGTAATATAAAATTCTATTCTCTGTGGACCAATGATGCATGGTTTTAGGGTAAGTAATATTCACATAATGACAATGGTAAAATATATTTATCAGTTTTCATGATCAATAGCTAGACAAAAAATGATAATCATAGTTGAAAATTATATTGCAAACATAAAAATAACTATATAAACTTTGAGGAAGTGGCAAATGATGAAGAAAGTAAAAGGGCAGGTGTGTACATCTTCTCATTGTTCACAGTAGCAACAGTCATCACTGTTTAAATTTGTTAAATCAGAAAATGAAGAATGGACACTTTTAAAGTAATAAAACTTTATAGCTGTATAAGTATTTACTAAATAAAGTAAATTAAATTAATAGCAAAACCAAGCATAATAGGGAGTGAGAAGAATTTAATTTCATAAAAGAAAAATGCCATAAAGGTTGTCATCAATGACAAAATTTCAAAAATCGTTATTTATAAGCAGTCTATGCAAAACAGTAACTATTGCTAATACATCAGTGAGAACAGGGGGAAAGGTCGCTAGCTATGCTGCGAAGCTATGAACAACTTAGGGCCTGAAGTAATCTAACGTTTTTATAATATAAACAGTCTTAGAAATAAATTTAACACATAAATGTGATGGCACTTGTGATAACAGTCAAGATAGAATAAGAGAGACCAGATTTTTCCTCTGACTGAAACAATTAAAACTTCACAAGATGTAAATGGAATGGTTTTCACACATTGGATATCAGGTAAGGCAAGACTGTGATCCCTGTGAAGGGAAACCAAAACCAAAAAAATCGTCTGTGAGACTGACACAGCTTGTTTCCTAAAGAAGAATAAGACTGACCTATGTTGATTTCGGGGAGAGAATCCTGACCTCCCCCTGAGTTGAGATATGAGTTTGGGAGTCTTGAGAAAACCAAAGTGACCTGAGTTAATGGGGCAGAGTGCCAGAGAGGACAGATCTGCCCAGAGTAGGTACTGTTACGATCTACGGGTATTCTCCAGGAACCTATAGCTGAGTACGGATCAGTGAATGCATGTGAAGAAACTATTCAAGGCCCAGGTACAAAAGCTTGAAAGAATATGAGCTAAAAAGCCCCAGAGCTCATGTAAGACCAGTAGTACTTTTTGATCTCACTAGCCAATGTGATAAAACCCTGAAAATTCACTAGGTAGAGTACTCAGAAGGGCATTGACTCAAAAATTGAGAAAAATTAGGCCTGAACTAAAGCCTGCTCTTATACTGCCTATCAAAGCTTAAAAGCAGGCCTTTAAAGAATCAAACTGTTACCAAGTTATCTAGATATGTCCCAGAATAATACTCAGGAATATTTGCAGGGATGGAAAAATATCTAGCAGCAACCAGTTATTAATAAAACCCTAAGGCCAAGTGTTCATCAAAAATGACTGGGCATTAAAAGAAGCAAAATTACATATGTATGCATATTTTGTGTATTATCTAAAATAAAATACACAAATGAGATGAAAGGAACATTGGATAGTACAAGAGAAAACATTAGTAAACTTGAATACATAGCAGTAGAAACTATCCAAAATTAAACAAAGAGAAAATGATAGAAAAAAATTATCAGAAAAAATGAGCTATAGAATAAATTCAAATGGCTTAATTTACATGTAATTGAAGCCCTTGATATAAATTAGAATGGGACAGAAAAATATTTGAAGAAATAATGCACAAAATTTTTCAAAATTTTATAGAAACTACAACTGCAAATATGAAAGACTCAACAAACCCCAAGCACAAAAACAAGAAAAAACTAAAGTGCCTAAAGATTATACTATTTAAAAGTAATGACAAAACATAAATTTAAAACCCATCAGTGATAAAGGACACCATATATGGAGAAGATATAAAAGAAAGTTACACTTAAAATTCTTAACTATGCAAGCCAGAGAGCAGTGATAAAACATGTTTAAAGTTAGGAAAAGAAAAGGGAAAAAATGTTGTTTATCTGGAATTCTATAAATAGTGAAAGTATTTTTCAAAAATTCAAGCACTGAACAATTTTCTCAGACATACAGAAGGTGAATCATCACCAGCAGAACCTTACTATAAGAAATACTAAAGATGTTCTTCAAGAAGAAAGAAAATTTTATTGTTCTAAAGTCTGAATCTACAAAGGAATGAAGTATGCCAGAAATAGTAACTATGTGAGTAAATATAATTTTTCTTCTACTTAATCTCTTTTAAAAATAATTGACTGTTTAAAACAAAAGAACAATAAAATGTAGG
Source organism: Mirza zaza (assembly GCA_008750895.1). NCBI lineage: Eukaryota > Metazoa > Chordata > Mammalia > Primates > Cheirogaleidae > Mirza > Mirza zaza. The sequence continues at coordinate 84,116 of VSMD01063985.1, read as the reverse complement.
CTTTTTAAAAAGGTATTCCTATATCTAATATCAAAATAGCAAAATGGTAATGACAGTAGAAGGTTATTTTAAGATTCTTACACTATTTATAAAGCATACAATATTATTTGAAGGTGGACTGACACAAATTAAAATTATCTACTATAAAACTTGAAGTGACCACTACTAAAATAAAAAGGGGATTGCTCATAATAAATTCCCTAGAAGATAAAATGGAATCATAAATATTCATGTCATCCAAAAGAATGCAAAGAAGAAAAAGTGATCAATCACTACATGGTACAAATCGAAAAGAAGCAGCAGGATAGTAGATTTAAACCTAACTGTATCAATAATAGCATTGAGTGTAAATAGTCTAAACATGCCATTTATAAAACACACCATTTGTAAACAACAGCATACATATTCTTTTCAAGTACGTATGGAACATTTCATAATAAACCATATTCTGGGCCATAAAAATAACTACACAAATACCTTCAGGTCTTTATCAGGAGACATGATATTTAATTTTTTCTTTCAAAGAAGCTTTATAAAAATTCTTGTGGGAGATACTATAATTACTTAAATTCACTTTAAATTATATATCTTGAGTTTTTAAAATTAAACTTTTATATTTTGAGATAATTATATATTCAGTTTTAAGAAATAATATAGAAAGGCATAATATGTTCTTTATCCAGTCTTCCCAATAGCAATAACACCTTGAAAAACTATAGGGCAATATTACAACTGGAATATTGATGTTATACAGTCAGGATACAGAACAGTTCAACTACCTGAAGGATCCCTCATGTCATAGTCTGTTAGGGCTGTTTTATCCAAGTACTATAGACTGCATGACTCATAAACAACAGGAATTTATTTCTTACAGCTTTGGAGACTGCAAATCTGAGATCATGGTGCCAACATGATTGGGTTCTGATGAGGGCTCTTTTCAGGGTTGCAGACTACAGACTTCTCCTGTGTTCTCACATGGCAGAGAACAGAGAGGGGATGTAAACTCTATCATAAGGGCACTAATCCTGTTCATGAGGGCTCTACCATCATGACCTCATTTAATATTAATTACTTTCCAAAGGCCCCATCTACTAACACCATTGTATTGGGAAGTAGGGTTTCAGCATATGAATTTTGCAGCACACAAGCATTCAGTTTATACAACCTCATGGTCCCTCATGTTATCCTTTAATAGAAACACTCTATTGCCCGCCTCACCCTGACTTAACCCCTGGCAATTAATAATCAGCTCTCCATGTCTATAATTTTCTCATCTTAAAAATATTATATTAATCAAAGTATACAGAATTCAACCTCTTAGAATTGGCTTTTTTAAATTAAGCATATTCTCTGGTGACTTTTTGAAGCTATTGCATGTATCAATAGTTCTTTCTTTTCATTTCTAACAGTATTCCATGACATGAACATATCACAGTTTGGTTAACTATTTTACCCATTAAAAGGGCATCTGGGCTGCTTCCAGACTTTGTCTTAACAAATAAAGTGGCTATCAACATCCATGACAAGTTGTTGTATAAATGTAAGTCATCACATGTCTGAGATAAATGCCCAGGAGTGCAACTGCTAGGCCATATGGTAATTGCATGTTTAGTTTCTTTAAGATACTGACAAGATTGTTTTTTTGAGTAGCTATACCATTTTGCATTTCCACCAGCAATGTGTGAGTGAGCCAGTTTCTCTACCAAATCCTAGCATTTGGTGTTGTTATATTTTTATTTGAGCTATCTGATAGTTGTATATTAATATCTCATTGTATTTTTGATTTACATTTCCCTAATGGCTAATGATGGTGAACATCATTTCAGGAGCTCATTTGCCTTCTGCATATTTTCTTCAGTTGAATATCTATCCATATCTTTTGGTCATGTTTTAATTAAATTCCTTGCTTTTTTATGAATAAAAGAAAAAGGGATTTTATTTTTCCTTCATTTATTCCTTCTATATCATTCTTCCGTTCTTTACATAGATGTAAGTTTCTAACCTGTATAATTTTCCTTCTCTCTGAAGATTTTCTTTGAACATTTCCTGCATGGAAGGCCTGCCAGCAACAAATACCTCAAATTTGTATGTCACAGGAAGTTCTTATTTCTTCTTCTTTTTTTGAAGGGAAATTTTGCTGGGTGCAGAAATCTAGCTTAGCAGATTTAGTTTTCTTTCAACAAGATCTAGTTTTTTTTGAACACTTTAAATATTTTATTACATTCTCTTCTTGCTTGCACGTTTTCTGAAGAGAAGCACCATGGAATTCTTATCCTTCGTCCTTTATAAACAAGATTATTGTTGAGATATGTGAGTTCTTTATATATTCTAGATATTGGTCCATTGTCAGATATGTGCTTTGAAAATATTTTCTCCCATTCTATAATTTGTCTTTGCAATCTCTCAGCATGGTATTGTCAGGGTAAAAGTTGTTAATTCTGATGAATTTCAATTTATCATTTTTTCCTTTTATGACTTGCATTTTGATATCAAAACTAATAATTATTTGTCTACCTCTAGATCAGTGAACCCCTAAAAAGGTAAGTTATGGGAAGAACTTCAGAGGAGGGTGGGTAGTAAACACAAAATCATCTACACTGACATATTATCACAAAGTCAGCAATAGCAGACTTTGTGAGAGTATAGAGAGAAATTGGGAGGTTACTAAAGAGAAATTGGGAGGTTAATAATAATTAAATCATTATCTCCAGGTTTCATGCAATTCCTCAGAAAATTTCTTTTCAAAAGTGTATGCTAACCTGATTTGTGTATAGTTTAAATAAAGTCTCTTGTTATAATTGTTATAATTTAAAGACCAATTTGTTACCCTTAGGCATGTCTTGTTTTATTTACTAAGTACTGCATCTATTACACTGGAGCCTTCTTTTTTCAATCTTTTTTCTTTCTTGCTGTCATTTTTTTTTAACTTCTAGTATATGATATGTTATAATCTTCCTTGACAAGTTGAGGTTCCAAACTGGATTCATAAAGGGCCTGTCTTAGTCTGCTTGGGATGCCATAACAAAACACCATAGACTGGGTGGGTTAAACAGTAGAAACTTCTTTTCTCACAATTAGGGAGGCTAAAAATACAAGATCAATGTTCTAGCGTGGTTCATTTCTGGTGATTTCTTCCTTCCATGTAGATGGCCACTTTTTGCTATGTCCTCATATAGCAGGGAGAGAGAGAAAGAACAAGTTCTCTGGTGTCTCTTCGTATGAGGGCACTAATATCTTCATGAGGTCCCCACTCTCATGACCTCATCCAACCTCTCACAGGATCCATCTCCAAACACCATCACACTGGCGGTTTGGTCTTCAACATAATGAATTTTCAAGGAATACAATACCTCTGTAGCAAGGCCAGAGAAAATACTTAAGGTTTTATAAGCCACATACATCTCTGATGCATATTTTGTGTTTTGTCTGTTTGTTGTCTTGTTTGTTTTACAATCCTTCAAAAATGGTAAAAACCTTTCTTAGCTCTCCAGTGGTACAAAGGCACGCAATGGGCTGGATTTGAGCCATGGACCCATGGTTTGCCAATCTCTGCTTTATAGATTTCAATTAAGATGGCAATTATGTCCCAACATTTAGCATTTATTAAGCACTTAAACTGTGCCAGAAACTCTTTTGTATGCCAGAAATTAATCATATTTAATTATTTACCCACCATTAAATATGCACTATGATTTTTTCCCATTTACAGATGACGAAACCATGGTCTTGAGTTGTTAAGAGACTTGCTTAAGGTCATAATAGACTTATATGTGGAAAAGGTAACATTCATAAACAAGTTGATTTGATTTGAAATCTCAGATTTTTTAAGCCATTATGCTAAGCAGCCTTATATTTTAATTAAATTTAACTTAAAATTAACATGATGTATTATATGGGAACATTGCATTTCTGATTAGCATGTGATACAGATAGGCATTAGTTTAAACTTAAAATGGAAGCAAGCAATGAGGTGAGAGTCTTTTACTGACGACCTTACTCTTCTTAGTGAGTTTACTGATATTATTTTGTCATTACCATTACACAGACCACAATCCCAGAGCAGTATTACTCACAGTCTTTTCTGAACACCACACTCCTGCTTCTCTTATTCTTCATCATTTCTTCCCTTGGAGCTGCCAAAGTACCAGGTAAAATGTAAAGTAGAGAAAAACCTTTGAGATGACTAAATTGCTTCACAAAATAAAGGGGAAGAAAGGAGATGGCAGGTGCAGTTACTATAAATACCATGGGGCTTGAAAAAAAATGTGTAAAGAAATTTCAGAGAGCAAGAGTGAAGAAGCTTTGGGGGCAGCTGTCAGGTGAAGAAAAAGGTATGGAAACTTTTATTAAGTGAACTTTCCAACTCTCCTCAGTGTCTTTGAGGGGTGTATGTGTGTGTGTGTGTGTGTGTGTATAAAAATATCTACACATCTTTAAAAAAATTGGGAGTTGGATTTTTGGGAATGTTACAATACATGAAGGAGGACCTAAAGTCAAATAGAAAAAAAGGTAAGTTTTTCCTGGGTTAGTGACATATATTCCATACTCTCACTGATGTTTTAACTTCCTTTGATCATTTTTTGACATGAGTTGCCTTTTTGAGAGAAATCATGAGACTTATTATTCCCTTATTTTACTATGCCAGCCTTCTATTTTTTCACATAGTTCTTTTCTACTTTGTGGAAACTTTTTGCAGAAACCTTTGTGGAAAGTTATTTTCACTTTTTTTTTTTTTTTTGCCCCAAGAAGAGAATCCCTTTTAGACCTTCTTCCTGGTATGATATATATAATAATGAATGCAGTTCTGGTAACTATTCTGAGGCTAAGCTGTTGGCCTCCATTATAGTGTATTTTTACAAAAATGATATACAAATTTAGATATACAAAAATGATATACAAATTTAGCTATACAAAAATGATATACAAATTTGGTTGCTGTTCGTTAGCAACCAAAATTTGTATTTTCACCAAGATAGAGCTGTCTTGCAAGATTAGCAATTTATTAGCTTGTGAGGAAAAAACAAACTTCCATTTTCTATTTTTAAACAATCACCTTATTTGAATTTATTTTCTGTACTTTAGACCTTGCAGATGACCACAGCACTGCACTGTGGAACAATGATTTTCACATTTACTGGACACAGGACTCACCTGGAGTTATTACTAAATGTAGATCTTAATTCTTTAGTCCCAGGGTTAGGCCACATGTTCTACATTAAAATTCTATAAAGCTCCCAAGTGACAGCAACAGGGCCGTCCTGTAGACCATACTCTGAGTAGCGACGAGCTTGAGGACAATAGACAAAAATGACAGAAGGAAGCTAAGTCTCCATATGCCCACACAGAGCAAAATTGTTTCACTGCCCTCAATTACTCACCTGAGGATTAATAAATGAAAGCAAAATAAATATATGTGTCTTTAAGCTACTGCGTTTTAAAATTCTTCCTGTCATAGCTGCTAGAGTTCACTCTAACTAACACACATGGCTTTCTCCTCAAGTTTCCTCATGGTTCAAGATAGCAGCTGAAGATCTTCTCGTAATAGCTATATTCCATATTGGCAGCAGGAGACACAGAGTGCAAAGTGGATATCTTTATGTTTTTAAGGAGACTTCTGTAGAAATCCCATACAATAATTCTGCTTGTACCTTATTGGCCAGAGCTTGGTCATATGCACATACTGAGACAAATATACAAACACTGAAAAATTTCATTTTGATTCCATTTGATTATGGTTCTGTTATAAACAGGATGCTCACAGAATTTATTGTGCAACTAGTATATCCTGATAGTGAAATGGAGTGCTATTAAGAATTATCCTGGAAGAAGCGATTTAACCCAGTTCTACTTAGGCAAACTGGAATATATGTGCATCCTTGTTTTAAAGTAGAAAAGAAAGAATGAATGTTTAAATAGAAAACTAGTAGTTGCTGCCATATAATGCCCTTCAAAAATCATTTGTAGAGAGAGTGTGAAATCAATGAGATATGACAGACAAATCTCATGCCTTGACATAGCTTTCTTTAAAATACTGGCTTAATTCCGAGAAGATTTTATCATAAATTTTATTTATAAAGTCTCTTTCTCAGTAAGAAGTTTCTTTTGAAGGATCAAAGATTAAACATATACCAGGCAGACCCTTCAAGAAATTATGCTTTTTATACCTGAGAAATGATACTATGGAAAGCTGAGGCGGCTGGGCATGGTGCCTCACGCCTGTAATCCTAGCACTCTGGGAGGCCGAGGCAGGCGGATTGCTCGAGGTCAGGAGTTCGAAACCAGCCTGAGCAAGAGCGAGACCTCGTCTCTACTATAAATAGAAAGAACTTAATTAGCCAACTAATATATCTAGAAAAAATTAGCCGGGCGTGGTGGCACATGCCTGTAGTCCCAGCTACTCAGGAGGCTGAGGCAGAAGGATTGCTTGAGCCCAGGAGTTGGAGGTTGCTGTGAGCTAGGCTGACGCCATGGCACTCACTCTAGCCTGGGCAACAGAGCGAGACTCTGTCTCAAAAGAAAGAAAGCTGAGGCTGTTTCTAGGAAGAGCTACTTATTCGTAGTTGGGGACCATTACCGAGTTGCTGCCAGAATGGCAAGTATCAGAATCTGACATGTGATGGAGGCTGATGTTATGCTAAAAGCTCAGCCTGTGAGATCACTGGAGTCCTTAAGGGAAGTAGCCTTATGATTACTGAGTTGAAATGTCCACATACTCATGAACAGGGAGGATTCGGGGTGCTATCAAGCAATAAAATTTGAATGCCTACCAGAAAGCTTAGAAACTGATGTCTACATACATCAGGTGGCTAGCTGGAGGTTCTGATTCAGAGACTCTGACCAAAGGGGCTTTGGATTCACAAATACACCACCTTGGGATAGTTTCATGGTGAGCTTCTATTAAGTGCAGCCCCCATTTTTAACTTAACACAAAGTGACCATTATCAAATTATTTTCTAATTACTTAAGTTAGCCAGGCACATGGATGAGAAAGACTAGCTCTTACCTCTGATAGGAGGTAGCACATGACTTGGAAGAAGGCTTGCTAGTAGTTCCAGTGCAGACCCTAATGGGCAGTGAAAGACTAGAGCCAGCACAATAGCCAAATGCCTTAAAGGCACCCTACTTGGGCTTTGGGAACTGGAGCTATGGATACTCTTACTCGAGCTCCATCATACTGACTGAAAAAATCAGAGAAACTGAGTAAACCAAAAAGCAAGAGCCAGCATAAGCTCACAGCATTGTGGTTTCTGCAAAGCAAAGACAAGGGAATGAGAAAAGAAATCATGTCTGGTATCTTATAGGGCTGAGTGCACTAAAAAATGATGCTAATAGCAAATGTTCCTAAAATGGAAGCCTCGTCTCTGTCTTTACAGAATAAATAGTGTCATTTCATGTCACTCCTCCAAGCATTTCTAATCCCTTCAGATAGGCAGGTCCCTGAGTAGAGTTGGAGATGGAAGCAAAGAAGGGAACTTGAAGAAATTCCAGATAGTGCATTATATATGATCACCATATTCGAATAACTCTAGGCAAATATATGGATTATATCATACTGTAAAATGGCTGTGCCCTTCTGGCTTGTTTGCCTAAACTGATTCATAAATGATATATGTGATCAGAAAATGAGAATTTCTTGATGGACAAAAATGGGTTTAGCAAAAGTACCATTTTTTGTATGTGGATCCAATCCAAGAGATGTACAAGGTAGGATAGAATAGAACAGACTCTAACTTCATCAGGCTGCATGCACATACCAGATGCATATCCACCTTTTCCATTCATGTATTCTAAATGCAATTCTTAGAGTTAGGTAAAGACCAAACAGAAGCATAAGATATTTGTCCCTGGTTCTACTCTAGGGTTGTGTGTGGATCCTGTATTCTGCCTCCAACTATTCCCAAATGAAAATTTGAGATCTTTAAATTATATAGCACAAAGATAAATTAAGAAGAAAGCCCAAGACAGGAATTATATTTATCTCCTCTATAAAATGGATGTAGCCTAACTTTAGAATATGCACCATAAAAATCAAATGATGTATGACATTTTTAGAGAGGCCAAATGTGATTGCAGTTGAAAGTCATAAATGTATAAGAATATATTAAATATTTGATAATTAATGGTGGAATATTTCTATTCTACAGTTTCTATTCTACAGTTTTTTCTGTCCCCCTCCCCATCCTCATGGAGGATTTTTAATAAACAAGACAAAATGAAAGCAGGTATTTGACAGGGTACATAAAAATAGGTTTAGGTAGTTGTACCTGATTCTGCATGGTCCTGCTCAACTTACTAGAGAACTAGTGATATTTAGTATTGCTATGGTCTGAACTGTTGTATTCCCTCCTTCCAAATTCATTTGTGAAAATCCTATCCCCCAAGGTGATAATATTAGGAAGTGAGGTATTTAGGAGATACCTAGGCCATGAGGGTAAAGCCCTCATGATTGGGATTAATAGCCTTCTAAAGATACCCCAGAAAGATTAGCTAGCATATTCCATCATGTGAAGACACAGCAAAATGATATTGTCTGTGGGGAAGTGGACCCTCACCAGATACCAAATCTGCTAGTACCTAATCTAGCACTAAATCTCTAGCCTCCAGAACTATAAAAAACCAACCAGTTTATGCTATTTTGTTATAGCTGTCTGAACATACTAAGACAGATAATTGGTATCTAGAAGTAGGAGTGAAAATATGACAAATATCTAAAAATATGGAAAAGGCTTTGGAATGGGGTAATGGGTAGAGGCTGGAAGAGTTAAGAAAAAGCTTACATTGCCATAAATGGACTGTTAGGGGTGATTCTGGTGAGGACATAGAAGGAAAAGAAGAACGCTATAGAGGAAGCCTCAATCTTCTTAGAAAATACCTAAGTGGTGTGAACAGAATGTTGGTAAAAATATGGATGGACACTTTCTCCATTCTTATTCTTTCTGCTCCTCTACTGAATAATTTCCAATGACCTGACCTGTCTTTGAGTCTGTTGAACCTTCTTTTGCTTCATATAGTCTGTTAACTTCCCTAGTGAATTTTGTGTTCTCCAACTCCATGATTTTTGTTTGGTACTTTTAAATATTTTCTATCTCTGTTGAAATTTTCACTCTGTTCATACATTATTCTTTTAACCTCAGTGAGCATGTTTATTTTGAATTCTCTGTCAGGTTAATCAGATACCTTCTTTCATTAGGGTTGGTTTCTGTAGATCAACATCTTCCTATATTTAGTACATCTTTGCCTGATATTTTATTTTTGTAAATTCTCTGTGTTGGTGTCTTCATATTAGCCAAAACAAGCACAGACTGAACTTGCATAGAGAAGACCCCCACTGATTCTGGGGGCTTTACCAATTCTTTTCCTCCCCACAGAGAAGCAAGAAGCTGTGTATTTTGTTCTCTTCTCTATGCTCAGTAGGGGGCAGTATCTATGGTAATCTACTCATTCAAATTGCCATCTGTGTTCTCTACAAGTGACCAGACCGTGCCAGATCCATTAGAGTTCTAAGACTGGTGAGTCTGATGCTTGTTCTTTGACCTTCCCTCCCAAGAGTGAATCTAAGAGCTGGGACTTTTCATCTGCTTGCTCTGTGCAGAGTTGGGAAGGATGATCTATGGCATTTACTAGTACAAACTTCCATCTCTGTTTTCCCCTAAGCAGGTAGATTATGCCAGTTTTTTCAGGTCTCTAACAGTGGCAAGACAAAACCCAGTCCTCTTTAAGGATCCCCTAGAAATAGTTGGGTTGCTCAGTGTGTGAGCCAACCCCTTTCCTCCTCTGGGTGAATCTGGGAGCTAGCGGAGTGCACCTATCTGACACCATGCCATATAAGGGGTAGAGATTCTGGGAAGAGGATGTCCTGAATCTCCCTACTAGCTTCTATAAGTGTAGATTTGAGTTTGCCTGTAGGGAAAGAATCTTTTAGTTTTTGGATTTCTCACAAAGGGAATTTGCTAGTGAATTGTTGCAGAATTGGAATATTTTGGGGGGTTAGGAGGTTTCAGGGCTTCCTATTCTGCCATCTTGCTCTCATTAGTTTCCTTTCAGGTCTTTCTTTTGAAAAGTATATTGCAAGTTATTTCTAGGTCCCTGTAGCATTTTATCGTTTATTACACAAACCTATTTATAGATATAATGGATTGAGATTTGTATGTTTATTTAGCACAAGTGTGCTAGAGGATTCAGGAAGAACAAAGGCAAAGAACATGGTGAAATGGTCCTGATTCAAGGACGGCTGGCATTACTATTTGATATCAGACCTACACAAAATAATCTGGGTACATAATGTCTTCATACACGGTAAGTCCTAGACTGAAAAATTTCAGCAATAATTAATTGATTTTACCATGGTAATTACAGAGAATTTAATAAAATTTTGGGAGAGGTTTAGTGGTTTCCATAAGATTTTTGCAGAAGATTATTCTTTAATAGATAAGCCACCAAAATACTCTCATTGAAGACACAAAGCTTTTTAAACTGAATCACCCTTAGAAAAATGTAGAAATAACAGGCGGTTATTGCATGTGTGCCTGTGCCAAACAACCTTTTGGGAAATACCAGAGAGGAGACCTAGGAGAATGAATATTATCCCTGACTAGCCTTCTTTGTCCCTAGTAAACTATTAGTTCTATTTTATCCATAAAGTTTGAATGGCCTAGAGGTTATACTAACTGTACCATGCCAAAGTTTATGACAAAAGCCAGATTTTACTAGCCAGTATCTATCTGAGAGTAAGTTCTAGAAAATACCTAAATCTCAAATTATAATTCTCAGAAACTATGGATATGATATGGGAAAACATTGTTTTGAGGTTGCTTGGAGTAGTCTGAGAGTAATCCAATAATAGAAGTACTGTAGAACAATTGAGTGCTACTTCATTATTAGACAAATGTTTTGGGTTTATTATAGAGCAGTCTAAGCAGTAAGAATGCTAACTTTTTCATAAATGGATCCATTTTCATGCCACTGAAATAAGTTCTTATAAAAAGATACGAATAATTTCGTGGTACAAAGGGGATGAGTAAGATATAATGCTAAAATAGGCTATAGCTAAAAGATTGACTCTCTTCCACTGAGGCTAGAGTCAGTTACCTCAGTTGGGATGGAAAAAAAGTGTATATAAGCAAAATGGACAGATTTTGAGTTGGGAGAAAGACTAAAGGACAAAAAAAAAAAAAAAAAAAGAACAGCAGACTTTTCTGGGCCAAAGATTTAGGAGTCTCCAGACAATTAAATTTTGCTAAATTACCAATTAAATAAAAATCACTAATGGGGTGCTATTCCAATTAGTAACCTTCAGTTCATCTCACTAATTGAGTGCTATACCAGTTTGTAACTTCAAAAACAGAGCAAATAATTGATGTTTCCCATTGAAAAGCAACACTCGGTTTTGAGAACATTGCATAATCAATTTAATCGTGTCAGAACAAAAACGGTTATGAAACTACTCTGAAACCAGTTTACCTGGTATCAGATGGCCTAAGAACTCAAATCTAAATTTAAGACTTAAGTGTCAGCTGCTATTTAGAAGTTCCTGAAATTAGAATATATGTCCTTGGAACTCTATAGTCAGAATATAGGAAATAGTGTGACATGATTAAATTGTTTCCTCTTATACTCAGGCTTAAATAATCAGGAACAAAATGTCTCTGCATTTGCTTATTTGCTTGGGGAAAATAGAGAACGTACATCACATTTTTACATACCCCTAATGCATCAGAAATAATGTCACTGATGTTTTGCCTTGTTCCTTGAAATTTGACAAAGAAAGAAAATAAAAGGAAAGAACACTATATATATATATATAGATATATATATATATATATAGATATATATATATATATCTTAGCTACTCATTGATCTCCTCTTGCGAATGTGTACAGGAGATGGGATGAGGCATTAAGATAACTTTAGGGGAAAATTCTAGGAATTTAACCAGTGGAGGATGCTGAGCCTTTACCTAGAAAAATGCTTAGTGATAAATACCTCACTGTTTAGAATTTGAATTCGTCTCATCTACACCTACATAATGATGAGCTACTTATTTCATTAGGTAAACACATACCTAATGTTTTTTTTTATTTTATTTCAGCATATTATGAGGGTACAAATTTTAAGATTGCGTATAATGCCCTTTCCCCCTGCTCCCCTCAAGTCTGAGCTTCAAGTGTGACCATTCCCCAGACGGTGCACATCTCACTCATCATTTATGTATATACCCATCCCCTGAATAGTGCTTCATGGTTTACATGTACCACATTTTATTAATCCACTCGGGTATTGATGGGCACTTAGGTTGTTTCCACAGCTTTGCAGTTGTGAATCATGCTGCTATAATGTTTTGTCATGACCTGTAGTCAGTGCACTGAAATGAAAAATATATATTAACAGATGTTGAAAGTTCTTTATCTCTTCTGCTAAAATAAAGTATAATTGACTATAGTACTCAAAACATCTGGCTAAAAATATAGTGTTTATAAGTTTCATCTGCCTAATTCCTAACAAATATGTATTTGGGGTGTGTTGGGGCAGCACTGTTTTGTGTTTAGCAAATTATACTTATTCCATAAAAATTTGATTTTGTATGAAAAAAAATCAGTGAACACACACCTCAAAAATATATGTATATACACATACATACATGGACACACATAGACATATATATATTAACTAAAGTATTCAATTTTGTTTATATTCTTTGCATGCATTTATGGGTTATTTTTACTTAGTATTGAAAGGACTGTTAAAGGTACCATTCATTTTAGTCACACCGATTAGCACTAGTTGAAAAGCATATGGCAGATGTTCATGAAATAGTAAAGATGCTAAGTTAATATGTCTGCTAAGAAGCAATTTAATTTTACCAAAATTATACTTGCATAGGAAATTTTGGGTTTCAGGATAATGAGAACTACAGAGCTCTATTTCTCATAAACATCAAAGTACTTGGACTTTCTCAGGTCATTTGATATTAGCTTATGGAAAGGAAATAATTCTTATTTTCTGGGTTTAGGAATAGATGTTCAAGAAAGTTGGCTTTATACAAATATGTAATCATACCAGAAATTTTACTCTTTTTTTTTTTTCATAAATTGAGATGATTTAAAAAAATCTTTGATAACCAATTCACAATTATGTTTTTCTTTTACCAGAAAACTAAGGTGATGCTTTAGGTTGGTTATCAATATTTAAAGGTGTGTTATAAAGTGGGTGAAAACATAATCTTGGAAGAGCCACTGCAGCTGCATTTTCTATAATCAAATTGCATGCCTTTTTATAAAAATAAGAAAAAAAGAAAAGTAACTTTAATTTTTTAAGTCATTTTGAGAAAATAAAAATAGATTTAAAGAGATCATGATTATTTATGTTCTGTTTTCCCTAAATAACTAAAATAGAGCAGGACGTTGACACTAAAGATTATATTATTGGCAGCAGTAGGAATAAGTAATATTTAATGATAGTTACTTAGTATGCTATATCTGTTTTTGAATGAGATACTATTAAGTAGTACCTCTGTTTTATTTGGTTTTCTTTAATATTTTTAAATTTTTAATAATAATTTTTCATAAGACCTATGAATCATTCTGTAATACTTAAGCTTAGATACCTGTTAAATGCTATTTTCAAAATAATCATTTCATTATTTGCATACTGTTGGTAGTTATTGTGTAGAAATTGACTTGAATTTTACATATCATTTTAAAAATCAAATAACCTTAATCTACTTATTAATTAGATTTACAGTGTTTTCCATGTTGACAGGCATTTCTGCTTCATATAGAAATTTTTGTGTCTTTCTTTCTAATCTATGTCTTTGATTTCCCTATTTAGCTGCTTAGACTGGATGGAATATAGCAAAATTCATCTTGTACCTGTCTTTAAGGTGAATACTTTCAAACTTTAGCTATATTTGATGAATATTTTTTCATAGATGCAATTTATGAGAGTAAAGAATTTACCTTCTATTCCTATTATGCCAACAGATATTTTTAAAATGTAAATTAATATTTAATTTTATCAAATGCTTTTTCTACATAAGCTGCAATTATTAAATGCCAATTTTCTAATTAATCTTTTAATATGGCAAATTATGTTCATTGATTTTTCTCATACAAAATCAAATTTTTATGGAATAAGTATAACTTATTTTATGGAATTTGCTAAACATAGTACAGTGCCATTTACAATAGTTCCAAAAAATTAGATACTTAGGCATCAACTTAACAAACAAAATATATACAGGATATGTATGCTGAAAACAATGTTCAAAGAAATCAAAAGGTTCATGAATTGGGAGTATCAGTAGAGTTCAGATGTTAATTCTTCCCAAATTGATCTACTGATTTAACAAAGCCTAATCAAAATATAAGCAGTAATCATTGTAGATATAGACAAACTAATTTTAAAATTTATATGGAAAGGTAAAGGTACTAGAATATGCAACAGTTTTGAGAAAGAAAAATGAAGTTGAAAGAACTACACTAAACAATTTTGAGATTTCCTATTGTAGGGACCAAGGCTCTTGGTCCCCTAAAGTTTCACTGAAAAATCACCATCATTAGACAGATTGAATAATAGGAGAAAAGACATATAAATTTTATTTTAATGTGTATACACAGGATCCTTCAAAATGAAGGCTTCAAGATACATGAGAAATTGTCAATTTTTATGCTTACGTTCAGCAATGTATTGACAGACATGTTGAAATGTGATTGGCCAAAAAGGTTATGATATAATGTTAATAGACCAGGTGGGGAAACCCAGAAAGGCCTGTCTTTCTAAATTCTTGGCCTCTTTGAGCATGCATACCTTCCACCTGGGTGTGGGGCAGGACACTCTCTGGAATGGAGGTCTTATGATCCACAATCAAACAAGCTAGGTCAGATAATTTCCTTATGGTCAGTTTTTACATAGAACAATTTTAGGTTTATGTTTGGCTTTTGTGAAAAGGAGTTCTGATTTCTATGACCTGCCTTGGGGAAGATGGATTCTAGTTTCTATGACTTAGCACCAGGGAAGAATGGGACAAAGAGGCAAGAGGACAGGAGAAGGTCAGAGAAAAACTTTTGCATCTGAGGCCTTCATTTTGGTGTATTGTTTTCTGAAACCCATCACTCTAAAAATACATTAATCAAGGCAATATGGTATTAATGAAAACATAGATCCATCAATCAATAGAACATGATTGATAGGACAAAAATAGACCCACACAAATCGGGTCGATGTATTTTTAAAAGTTGTAAGTATACTGCAATGGAGAAAGACAGCCTTTTCTGTAAATACTGCTAGAACATTGGACATCACATGCAAAAACAAAAAACAAAGAAAACCCCAAGAAACTTGACTTATACAATGTTATATGATGTTTGTTAAAGAATTGGGAATCTAATGTACATCATGGTGTCTATAGTTAATAATACTGTGCTGTTTACTTGAAACTTAATATAAATGCAGATTTTAAGTGTTTTTGCTACACACACACATACACACGCTGACAAACACACACAAATAATAACTATGAGTGGGGATGGATATGTTAATTAATTTGATCATAGTAATTATTACATAACATATATGTTTACCAAACCAGCACATTGTGTACCTTGAACATACATCATTTTTATTTGCTAATTAAATATTTCAAAATAAAAGAAGAAAATGAACATGGTGGACTAAATATAAAATGTAAAACTATAACTCCCTTTAAAAAGTGAGAGAATTTTTGAGACCTGAGTTACACAAAGGATTTTTAGATGTAATACCAAATCTCCAATTCATAAAAGAAAAAATAATAAATTGGAATTTAACAAAATTAAACACTGTTACTAAGTGAAAGATGCTATTAAGAAAATGAAAAGACAATCCACAGGCTGGGAAAAGGTACTTTTATTAACTATATAAAAAGATCTTACTTTTAGATACATAAAAAACTATCTAAACTCAACAATAAGAAAACTATATTGACACTAAGCCTTTAGATAAATGTTATATTAGCATTATTCATCATTGCCAAATATCAGGGACAACATGAACATTCATCAAAAAGTGAATTGATAGACAGAGTGTGGTATTTTCATATGATGGAACACTACTCAGCAATAAAAAAAGATTAACTGATACATGCAAAAACATGGATGAATCTCAAAATGCATTATGCTAAGTGAAAGAAGCCAATTTCAAAAGGTTAGACAGGATATGATTCTATTTATATAACATTTTAAAAAAGGTAGAATTATAGAGATGGGGAACAGATCAGGGATTTCTTGGGATTAAAGGTATGGAAAGGGACTGAACACAAACAACATTACAAGGGAATCCTCTGGGGTGCAGAATTATTCTGTTTGTGGTGGTGGTTATAAGAATCTACACATGCTTTAAAGTTAATGGAAGTACACACCAAGACAAAATGTGTTTACTATACAAAGATTAAAAAAATGCTAAAAGAACATATTATATTAATAGAATTAAATGATCAAATTAATTGCATTAATTATTTGTTATATTCCTCACTTGTATTATTTTTCATAGACTTTAATTTTCTTCAGTTTTATTATTGTACATGTGTGTATATGTATTATAGGAATATAAATATGAATTGAATCACATCATTTTACTGTGACTTGTTTAATTTGCATTTTATAGAGAGAATTATTGTTACACCATATATACATAGTTTTTTTCTCCATATATATTTTTTCACCATATACATTTAGTTTTTTTCTCTACTCCTTCAGTTTATTTGTTTGCTTAATATTTACTCTCTAAGCATCTTGAATTCATTTATGTTCATGCTGACTCAAATTTTTTGAAATAGCCATTTTTCTTCTGGAATGTTTCAAATATTCTATTCCCCCTAATTGCTTGTTATTTGGTGCTTTTGTTATGAGATGGTATGTTTTTGTAAGAGCTACTATCTGTTTCTAGGTTCTCCTTTAGTTTCCATTAACCTGTGTATGCGTGCTTACTCTAGTCTTATAGGTTATTTTTGTGTCATCTGACTTAAATATACATTTATTTGCACTCTTTAAAAGAAGATTGGAGATGTTAACAAGTTTGATTATCTTTTATCTCATACTTGTTTGAACAGCCTATTGTGAAGTATAGTCAAACATACATTAAACCCACATTATTCAATGAAAGTGGTATGCATCTATGTGTGCATGTGCGTGTGTGTGCATGAAAGAGATATTATATGTATGTGTGCACACACATATATTTTTATGTATGTAATAAATATACAGTATATGCCCAGAGACCATGATGATCCAGAAATGTATAGAATCATAGATTACTTTTGATATGTCAAATGGGATGCATAAAAGTATCTATTTCATAGCAATTAATGAAGTTATATGAGGTAGTGAGTATAAACCTCATAGACAAGTACCTAAAATATAATAAGTTCTCAATAAATATTATTTAAGATTATCAACATTTTGAGTCATAACAACTGAGTAGTTTTGCCTCTTGAAATATAGAACTGTATCATTACTATCTATTATCTGTGTATCTAATCTGTTTTATCCAATCTATTTCTGATGAGTAATTAATGTTGTGAGTCACATAATAATTATAATTATTTAACAAATTTTGAGTTTGCTGATGCCACAAAAATCCAAGACATTTATATTTCCGTTATTTATCTTTTGCTTTACTTTTTCTTGTATAATGCCAATGATGTCAAGCTAGCTTGAGATATTTAAGTAAATTAGTAAAAAGTTTTTTACTAACTCTGTGAGAGAAAATAACTAGACTATTTTATTCAAATATTTAATAGTTTACAATCATCTATAATTATTTTGATATGTATAACATCTTCTTCTACAGAACACATTCACTGAACTTAAAATCATGTAGTTCTTAAAGTAACATTCACATAGATTCCACACTACTCAGTCAAAAAATCCTTTTGAAAATGTACATGGATGATTTCCTTAAGCTGAACAATTACATAAAAAAGTGTTTCCATTTTCACCTATATAAGACAATATAACTTGGACAGATAAGAGTGGGAAGCAAATCTGTCAGTAAATAAACAATTATAAATCATTAGAGTTGCTCTATTTAATAAGGGACCAAGATGGCCTTAACATTCCCCTCAGATTGACTAAATTTTGAGCAGTTTTCTTCCTAACTATAGCCTCTTGACTTCCCTTTTCTTAGAGTACTCACTTTAAAAAAAAAAACATAACTTGTTAAATTCTTTTTCTGCTCTTTTGAAATATGTGTGTATCTGCTTAAAAGCCTCTTGCCAGTTTTATGACTCAGTACTTATCTTTCTCAATGACCTGGGAACTATCTCTTTGAAATGTAAACATGGAAGGAAGATAGTGACCTTATCTCCAAGTTTCTGTGGTAGCAGTGGGACCCTAATATCCTCAGGTGCCATGCTCCAAGTTGTAAAACTACTTTGTGTCTTGAAGCTAGGAGAAACTTTTCTTTTTCACTGAGTAAAGCCAATTAGCAAACACAGATGGCTTATAATCCCCTCACCCTAGCTCATGAAAACGCTTCCACAGTGGAACTGAGTATCTGGAATTGGTCTGTGCCCTCTTTCCCTACTGCTGGCAGTACTGAAATAAAATCAACCTCTTCATGTTCATCTTGTCTGGAGCTTTTTTTTTTTTTTTTTTTTTCTAATACACACTTGAAGTTACAACAAGTTAGATAAGTGCTGAATAATTTGCAATCATTTATATGAAATGAAAAACAAATACAATTATCTTCAGTATAATAGAGTTATATCAGTAGTATGTTAAGTCTTGCAATATAAGAAAAGGCTCATGTTGGATTTAGTTTATATGAATTTAGTTTGTATTATTTTATAAATAATTAGAACTATATACATAAGGGTACAATTTTGACACCTCTCATCTTATTGAAAACATAGTACCATTTATCCACTGTTATGTGGGGAAAACAAACACCAAGATCCTGAGGTAATAAGTTGCTGGAAGTAGGTGGTCTGATGAGAAAAGGAAAATAAAACCTTCAGGAGCTGGAGTTCCAGCCTAGGCCCAGAGGCTGTAAGTAGGATTCCTTCAGAGTGGAGCCATTTGCTCGCATTCAAAGGATAATGAAATGTCTCTCACCCACCAAGAAACTTGCATTGGATACAGAGACCTTCCCTTGTTCTTGAGGGAGGAAAAAGTGAGCTATCTTTTTCTCTGAAGGGGAAGAGGAGTGAATATTCCAGTTTCAGTATAAGGACTGAAATTCATAATTTTAGGTTCTGTAACAGTTTCCTAAGGCTGATAATCCAGCACCAATAAATGGGTGGTTCCCTTCCTCCCTCTCTCTTTCTCTCTCACTCCCTTTTGTCTCTTTACTTCTTCCATTTTCATTGTTGCTTTAATCATTCCTGATAGAAAAATGACTTAATAAATTAATAAATCCTTTCAATAGAAATATTTACACAAGTAGTGAATTTGTGATAGTGACACTTATACAAATAAAAGAACTACAACCTTTGCAAACCTGAGCCCGTGCGTTATTAAAAACTGACAAGAGACTAACAGATGTTACTGACCTTTTCTTCTCCTTTGACACATTGCTGTAAATATTCCTGTCTCTCACTTCATCTCATGTTATGAAAAGTCATATTATCTTATTTATCGTGGCTTATTATCCATCTCTCCTCAATAAACTCTTGTACTAAGCATCTTCCCTGTCCCGATTATACTAAAAGTTGTCCAATCTTAACTCAAAAATTATAAAAAATATAAAATACACCAAATTTTATTGGGATTCCTCTTAAACTACAATATTATCTTGTTCTTTTGCAATAATTGTCACACAAATGTTTTCAAAAATTAAAATTATTTTAATCACCACCTAATCACCTTTTTATCATCAATTCTCTGGCATTCTCCTTCCTTTTCAACACTCACCTATATTTCAGAGGCAGTTTTAAAATAACACAGACCTCTTTTTTACACAAATGCTCCCTTTTTCTATCTCTTTGATCTTTAACAAGTTACTGAAATGTCTAACTCTTGGTTTTCTCAACTATAAATGGTCATATACTTGCTTAAAATAGAATTTATTGAGCTAAAATATATACATATTTAGTTGCACAGTACAAGTTTGACAATGGTTAAGTGCTAAATCTAAGTTATTATTGTGATAATAGTATATATTTTAATATTATGTATATTTTAATTAACATTCAATTACATAATATTCAAAGTGAATTTTGCATACACATTATTTTTGCCCCTGTCTCTCTTAAATGTCGAGGGCTGTGTAGGGATCAAGGCCCTTGACCCCATAAAGTTTTGCTAAAAAAAAAAAAATCACTGATAAAAAACAGATTAATTAATCAGAGAGAATATATATAAATTTATTTATGTGTATAAACAGACACCTTCAGAATGAAGACCCAAGATACAGGATAAATTGTCAATTTTTATGATTAGGTTCAACAGAATATGGGCAGTCATGCAGAAATATGATTGTACAAAAAGGGTATGAACCAATGCTAACAGACTAAGTGGGGAAACCCACCCTTATTGGCCTCTCTGAGCATGCAGTCCTTGTATCTGGGTGCCTGGCAGGGCCCTCTCTGGAATAGAATTCTTATGAACTATAATCAAATGAAGCAGGTCAGATAATTTCTTTATGGTCAGCTTTCACACAGAATAATTTTAGGTTTTATGGGTACCTTTTGGGAAAAGGAGTTCTGGCTTTTATGGGCCACCTCAAGGAAGAAGGATTCTAGTTTCTACGACTAGCATCATGGAAGAATGGGACTGTGAAACAGGAGGATAGGAGAAGTTCAGAGAAATTCTTTTGCTCCTGAGGCCTTCATTTTGGGGTACTGTGTTCTGAGCCCCATCACTCCCCACTGTGAAAATTTCCAAGAAATTTCACTGACCAGATATTGGGTGGATGGGGTTTCCACTGAACCAGAAATTCAGTCCTGAGAATAGGCCAATGCATTTAAACAGTTCTCATTTCAGGCAGTGGTGTTGCAGATGGGCTTCCATCAAAGTCAGGCCTCTATGATTTCAGCAATCACTTATTTAAAAAGATGCATTTCTATAAAAACAAAAGAAAAACAAAGGTTAACGGCCAACAAACTATAAAATCAGCCTTTGAGTCCAGAGGACAGCCAGTTTAGAAGGTTTTTAGATGTTGGACTCAAAGCATCTTCAGATGAAGTGAGAGCAGACAGTGGCAATCAGATAGATCTTTCTTGGTTTGCAGTATGTTTCAGGTGTTCCAGTTAAGTGAATTTTCTGAGAAGTCCAAATATCAGAAAGAATGAGGGCTATTTATATACAAGTTGGTGTTATTTCTCCGAAAGTCTAAGCTGTCCAGCTTTAGTTTGTAGGCCTTTAAGAAAAGCACAGCTTTAATTTCCAGTGATTCCAAGTCAGGAAAATGGAAGAAAATTTGAAGATGTTAGTTTGGAAACTTATAGGCAAAAAATAATTCAGGGTTCAGTTCAAACAGTAGATAAACACCAAGGATTTAAATTTCTGTATGAATACGGTAAATTTTTCTTTTCTTGAGGTCTCAAAGTAACTTGAGATTTCTGGACCAGTCAGAAAGTGACATTCTTTACTTACCACAGATCAGGAAGTATTATAGATTAGATACCAGGACAATTTTTCCAAAGAGATGTTAATCAGCTTTGTAAAGGCAACCGTAATTCCTCAAAATAGTCTGGGAATATCTGAAAATATGCCATTCAGTCAAAGACTTGGTAAAATAACCAGTGTCACCGATTGTGTTCTGTTATAAAAGAAAACCTATTCTTATTGAACTCACGCAAATAACTATATTGACTTAAACTAAGAATACTCAAAAATAGTTTCCAAATTTTAGAGAAATCAAGTAGAGAGAAAAATAAATGCCTCAAATTTTGCTTACAAAAATATACTCTACCAATTTGTTGAAAGCTGTAAGTAGCTGAAAAGAAAGAAATAAAACATTTTGATTGACTTCTGGAAAACAAAACATAAAAAGAATCAGCAATGTTTCAAATAAGAAGTCATAAAAAATTAGTTCAATCTCATTTAATTATTTTTTTTTCTGTTTCAGGTTGGGTTAGCAATACTCATGAATGCGTCAGCTTTTAATTAAAATCTCAGCAATACTTCTAGTCCAAATGGTATGATCTCCAAAGTTAACAGAAACCTGTATTCGAGAGTACTTGCCAGTCCTTTCCAAAGGAAGAGTCCAAAGAAAGTTAAACACCATTTCATATTTGCCAATGCTTCCTTTATTTTACATAACAAATTAGCCTAATATGTCTCTCTTGGACTTTTAGTGGCTTTAATATTAAAAAATCTAGTTCAGGTCAAAAATATTGAATTTAATATTTTGATTTTGGAAAGTTTGTCAAATATCAAAGGTTTAAAACACTTATTATCACAAATCAGGATCATAGGTCACTGTAAAATAGGTCATTCTTTTAGCCAAAGCAATAATTCAAATATTTCGAAAAGGAAAAACATTATTCTTTGATAATTATAAAGACTCTAATCATAAGACCCACTAAAGACAAACTGAATAAGCTAATAAAGAGACAAACTGAATCTGTCTCTTTCTCCTCTCTTTTTATTGCAGTTTATGTAAAAGACGAACAAAAGTCTTTTACTAACTCTATTAACATTAAATGAGAATCTTGCTCAAAAGAGAAAAACAAATTTTTCCATTAGTGTACTATTAATGTTAAAGGTAATTTTTGTAAAACTTTATAAATACATCGATCAATTTGACTATAAGGTAAGATTCCTATAAACCCTTTTATAATTTTTATCATTTTCTTTCCTTCCCAACTTTTATATCCATTTAGTTTTATTTCTCATTTATATTCATTTAATTTAAAACAATCCTTAAAATCCCTAAACTAGGAAAAATAATTTTCTCTTTAACAAAAACTACATTTCTCTGCCTTTTTATAACCTTTACCAAAAAAACATATCCTACTTTCCTTAAAACACTTTGCATATAGAATTGCTTTTCTTATATCTGGCAGTTTTAATTGCATATATTAGTTACAATGTTAACTCTTAGCAACTCTTATTTTTAGTGAAAAACCTAGGAGGTAAGCAATTTTAATTATGTATCATATATAGAGCATAGGACAAATGACTATGTATAGAGTATCTAATCCTTTCCAGCATGGCCAGGAGGCATAGGTGGGCCAGGAAAGACAGTATGGTGTTTTTTTCTAGGCCTCACCATAGCCTAAAGGCTAAATGTAAAGACATAGCTCATAGATAAGTTAAGGGAGTATTAAAAATATCACAGAAACAACAGTGATATTTTCAAATGTGACCGTAAATCACTTAGCTGAGATAGTATAAACCTGTCTGACCAGTATGTCAGAAAAAAAATAATAAAATTAAATTTTGAAAGCTTTTAAAAAAATTTTACTAACAATTTTAAGACTACATCTATCAATGATTGCTAAAGTGATGTGAACTTGGAAAGCATTTGGGCTAGTTCTTTAATTTATGAGTACTCACATTTTTAAGTTAAGTTGTACCATGATTAGATAATATATAAATATATGTATAGACATATATCTAGGTAGACATAACATACACCATTCACATGTACACTCACAGACTATATAGTTTTGGTTTTAGAATTTTAGCCATAAAATAAGTAAAACTTACTATTTTAAAAGAAAAAAATAAATTCAAACAATGCCTTTGTCAAAATTTAGCTATCTCATTTGGCCTGAATTCTTCACTGTGTTTTAGAGAAAACAGGTAGCAAATGCCATCTCAAAGAACAGAGAGAATCTAAGCTTTTTTTTTTTTTTTGAATAAGATGTTTGAGTGTGTCGGTAACAGGAAACAATGGATGTCAAAATAACAGGGTGACATTTTCTTTCTAAGTGCACCACTAAAATTCAGAGCAGAGCCCACGCTGAATCTTGGGTCCTCAAGACAGAAAGACACCATGGGACACAGCTATGCAATGTTTTTACAATACGCTTCCTTAAAAAGATATTTCTCTAAGAGTTTAAACCACATTTTCTTATATAAGGCCCAAAGAAAGGAGAAGCCTTCTGTAGTCTGTAGTGTATTTAGCTGCTTCTACTATTACCATTCATGCCTAGCCACAACACACACCAAGGACATGTTTTCTCACAGTATAAAGTAAATTCTGTATCCCCAAAAGATAAAGAGATCAGGAAACGTAATACAAAAGAGAGCATTGTTTTATACATGAGAGGAATCTGTCCATGCCTCCTCAAGGAAGTCAGGAGACCCTAAAAACAGGGGGTGAGTGGTGCCTTTTTTTTCTGAGTTCCTTAAGTGGTCTGAGTCATAAGTAGTCCCTTCGAGGTATATTTTAATAAGGTGCCAAGGATGGCAAAAAGGCAAGAGTAGGGAGGAGTAAAAGTAAATGAGAACAGATTTTATCCAGGAAAAACAGCTGATATGTATGGCTTTTGAACTTTTTAACTAAAAGTCTTCTTTCCAGTGAAACGATAAATAATAACTCTTAACCAAGTATGCATTGAGATGTCTCCAATAAGGTGGAGAGCAGTTTTCACAAGATCCAGAAATGCCACAAAAATAGTCTAAGAAAGGAAGGTTTCATTAGCCATAAACATTTCTGTCTAGCTGCATTTTCTAGGGTCTCAGCTTCTTAGCTGACTGTCTACACACAAAAGCCCAAAAGCTTCATATGTTTCCCACAGGCAGAAGAAAACAGGAAATTAAAGGTTGTATATGGAAAGGAAAAGGATCAAAAGTCACACAAATATCAAACCAAAACAGACCCATTCCCTGACTGGGAATTGAACCCAGGCTGCTGGATTGAAAACACAAAATTTTAACTATTAGGCCACAAGGTTAATTGGCTTTGTTGTCATTTCTGCAAAGACAACTATGACTGCAGAAAAAGTGTACAAAGGATTTTATCTTTGTTTCAGATCAGATTTTTCCTTTTTAATTTTGTCAAGAGAAATTTTAAGGTTAGCCATGACACTATTGTGTGTCTTCTTTTTAATAAATTCTTCTATCAATACAAATAAGGCAATTATTTAGAATAAGAAATCTCTGAAATCTATTTTTAAGACAATTAAGAGTCTTTCAAAGTATAAGGGTCCATCGTTTGGCCATTAATTTTCTATGATGTATTTATTTCAAAGAGATTTAATTTACTAGCCTCTTCAGAGAAGAAGCAATCCCAAAGACCTCTCATTCTCTTAGAAATGGGCTAAGATAACAAAAGACTCTTGTTGCCACAGACAATTAAGGATAGAGTTAACTCATAAACATGTCAGGGGCCGTGGTTTAAATATGGATTAATCAGTGATCCTGGGTAGGCCCTCCTGGGATTGAACTTTCTCAGCACTAACCAGGAAACAGGGTTGAAATGACAAAAGCATCTTATTAGTGGGACTTCTTATGACAAACACTCCAAAGAGCTTGACATGTTCAGAACAAAAAAATACCAGGTTCCCAGTTATTTTCATGCTGGTCACCAGACACAATCCGAAAATTATGTACCCGGGTTAGTGGAGACCAAGAGAGAGTACTTCCATGTGGTCAAAAGACAAACTCTCAACAACATAAAACTAAACCAGAGGGAACTTTATCTGATACCCCTCTTTATGACAGAACAACATAGAAAGACAGAACAAAGAAAAAACACTATATTGCACCCCCCGTTAGCCAATTATCTCCTCAAATCTTTTACATGTTAATAATTCTCAAATGTTTCTCAAATATTTCTCAACCAACTTTCCAGTGGATTTTTGGTCTCGTTTTCCTTGTTTGTTTGCTTTGCAACAGCACTTTTAATATTTTGAGTTTGAGCTTTCCACAAAGTTTGCAACATTACCAGCCAGCTTACATTTTTCTTCATTATAGGAGTCAATTAATCATCTCTACCTTTTAAGCCTTTTAAGCATTCTTTCAGCAGATAACCTTGTTTCCTACTATGGAGAAGTAATTGAGGCTACCAGTTACAAATTCCCTTAACTACTTACTTTTACCACCAATAAATTTATTGATACTCAGGCTTTTATTTTTCCTTTTACTTTAAGTTGAATTGATGTATCTCTTCTAAGCCACACTTAATTATTTTACCTCTGCTCATGCCTCCATACCCTCTTCTGATTTCTCTGGTAGTCTTGCTCCATCACCTCTGTCTTTAGTGGCTATCTTAGTCAGCTTAGGCTGCTATAACAAAATGATGCCATGGATTGGTTGACTCAAACAAAAGACATTGATCATTTATTTATTTATTTTTCACAGTTGGAGGCTTGGGAAATCCAAGTTCAAGGTGCCAGACATTCATGTCCTGATGAGAACCTCTTCCTGGCTTGCAGACCTCCAAATACATTGTGTGTTAGAACTTCAACATGCATATTTTCTTTTTTTTTTTTTTTTTACAATGAATTAAAATGTATTTTACTTTTGGGATTTCACAGTAGTCTCTTATTTTTATTTCAGCATATTATGGGGGTACAAATGTTAAGGTTGCCCATGCCTCCCCTCCTCCCTCTAGTCAGAGCCTCAAGCGTGACCATCCCCCAAACATTGCACATCTCACTCATTATGCTTGTATATATCCATCCCCTCCTCCCCCCTCTCACCTGCCCAACACCCGATAAATGTTATTACTATATGTCCACTTAGGAGTTGATCTGTTAATACCAATTTGCTGGTGAGTACATGTGGTGCTTGTTTGTCCATTCTTGAGATAATTGACTTAGTAGAATGGGTTCCAGCTCTATCCAGGAAAATACAAGAGGTGCTATATCACCATTGTTTCTTAAAGCTGAATGATACTCCATAGTATACATATACCACATTTATTAATCCACTCATGTATTGATGGGCACTTGGGTTGTTTCCACAACTTTGCAATTATGAATTGTGCTGTTATAAAACATTCAAATGCAGGTGCCTTTTTCATAAAGTGATTTTTGATCTTTTGGGTAGATGCCCAGTAGTGGAATTGCTGGATCAAATGGTAGATCTACTTGTATCACTTTAAGGTATCTCCATATTGCTTTTCACAGAGGTTGAACCAGTTTGCAGTCCTACCAGGAGTGTAGGAGTGTTCCTCTCTCTCTGCATCCATGCCAACATTTATGGTTTGGGGACTTTTTGATAAAGGCCATTCTTACTGGATATAAGGGATATCTCATTGTAGTTTTGATATGTATTTCCTGATGATTAAAGATGTTGAGAATTTTTTCATATGTTTGTTGGCCATTATTCTGTCTTCTTTTGAAAAATTTCTGTTCATGTCCTTTGCCCATGTTTTGATAGGGTTGTTTGATTTTTCCTTGTTGATTATCCTGAGTTCTAAATAAACTCTAGTTATCAGCCCTTTATCAGTTGTGTAGCTTGTGAAAATTTTCTCCCATTCTGTGGGTTGTCTGTTTGCTCTCTTGACAGTTTCTTTGGCTGTGCAGAAGCTTTTTCATTTGATCAGGTCCCATTTATTTATTTTTGTTGCTGCTGTGATTGCCTTTGGGGTCTTCTCAACATGCATATTTTAATGGAATTCAAACATTTAGAACATTACAATAGCATTAACAATTTCTCTCTTGAATCTTTTTCATAAATATATAATAATACTTAAGTCTTTTCCATCTGAAAAACTATAAAAATTAACAAAGCCATCAAATTCCTCCTTGAAAGCTAAATTCCAGATAACAATGTTTCTCTTTTAACTTTATAAGTAAAATTTTCAGAAATAATGCTTTATGCTCACCAACTTTACTTTCTCACTCTGTATATTCACCCATCTGGCTTCAACATTTATTTCACTCTGAAACTGCTCTTATATAGTCCAACAGGCCAGATGGTTCTGAGATCATGTACTATGAGATGGTGATGCTGAAAAAAAATCTAACCAAGACTTTTTACATTTTTAAGAGAGGCGTGAAGACTATCAGAATCAGAAACATTATATAAGATAACTTTTTATCATATAGAAAAGACTCTCAAAAACTTCAAACTACAAAATGTGTTAATCTCATGTACACAATGGCAATCCTATATTTTTTTAAAAAATGTTTTGTACATCTGGCTCCCTGTCTGATAGCTTGCTTACTTTATTTTACCTAAAGACAGGTACAGACAGCACTACAATATAGCAGCAGCTAAATAACTATCAAAGATACAGAATGGTCATAATTTCCTGATCTAAAGTTTTAAGAATTTTGTGATAAATGATCTTGAAACTTTGGTGTGGCAATTTTAGGAAAAATATGCTTGTATTTTATCAAAGAGCTGACTTCGATGATGTGATGATTATATGTTTGTATGTAATCCTTTTTTATATGTACATTTGGGAAATATTTTTAAGGCTAATTATCAGTATATGTAGAAATAGGACACTGATAAATTTCTAGGGGCAAAGTAATTTGGTATAGCAATTCTTGAAGAAAACTTGTTAACAAATATTAAACATCTTACTATTTAGCTTTGGTTTTAATAGAACAACTTTGTTTTGGAATGCATTTAGCTGCTTATAATAGTGAAAATTGAAAACAATGTAAAATTCCTCTGTAGCTGATACACTAAGTAAATATATGTACATACAATTGTATATTCAAGACCATTAAAGAATCTATAGAACCAAAATGTAACTACTTGGAAAATATATCATCTTATAAAAAGATTTAAGTAACATGTAGGTTACAAAACTGTGTGTATCATAAATTCTAATTTTGTAACTCTAATGTAATACATCAATCTATACATACAGAAAGGAAATTGGAAGAATTTGCACTCACTAATGTGGCTTAATTTTTACTGGTGAGATTATGAATGATTTTTGCTTTGCATACATCTATTTATTCTAATTTTGAAATAAAATCCAATGTATTAGAATAAAACAACTATGTGAGGAAATACTAGAATTGTAACTTTTGCTCAATTTCCTGCACATACCTAAACAAATGACTAAAGAAATTAATTTAATTAAGGATAGTTTCTATTAATACCTATAATCATTCCATTTTGCAAGAGTTGACATATAAATTTTGCTAGTTACTATAACAGATTTCCAATCCAGACATGATTATGCATTGTGATTGGCCTCATGACTTTAAATTCATTGGGTCAAGAATTCCAGGCATTAAGTTGGGATCTGTGTCTATCACTCATGGAGTTACTTAAGGAATGGAGATCAATGCTAGTACAAAAACAGGGACTTTCTGAGGTCTTAAAATTGCTCTGAATATATATTCCTTTTATGTATACATGCAGAAAACCCTGGTAAACTCAATGTTTATTTTTAGATCAAAGAAACAGAATGTTGTATATTCCCACGTCCTGGACTCTCAACTTTACTCGCTCATATGCAACTGAAGTTCAGAATGAATCACTATTTTGCAACATCATCTCTAGTAATGATGTTTATAACCATAGTGTGTTCATGGGATTGCATTTACATAGTTAATAAATATTTTACTATACTTGAAACATGATGAAGGGCAATGTTTTAGCTTTTCACATGAATAATTAATATGAGAGAACATTGTTATTAATGTTTACTGAATTTTTATTCGAGTTCCTTACTTTTAAACCTTAATTCATAATTCAGCACATATGTCCATTTGAAGTAATTCAGACTAATTCTCAACTATTTAGTTTCATAATCTGGGCATATTTTCTGTTCCTCATTGAGAAGTATATGTTACTGCTGTTGACACATTATACAAATTTTCATAAGTTTTATCATCTAGATATAATTTAAGCAAATTATAATTGTCATATTAAAATACTATCTCTATTTTCAGAGTTATTGTAAGATCATAAAGTTCCAATTATATTAATACCAGAATTAAATGAAACTCCTTGGAGATGAATGCTAGCTTTAGAGAAAATAAAAGGACATTCTCACATGCAGAATACATTACTCAAAAAGCATTATATAGTCTTCAAAATATGTATAATTTGTTTAGGAAAAAATTGTGGCAGAAATGCATTGTATTTTGTTTACCTATATCTAGTTTTCACACTTTCAAATAAACATCCCCTATTACCTGTTGGAGCCAGAATACCATTTTATATAACATACAAAAATACATTTCTTTTTTTTCAACTACAATTTATTTTTAGCTTTCTTCAGAAATGTATATTTTTTTCTTATATTATGCCTACAGAAGTTGCTTTCTTTTACACAGCATATGTAAAATTTATTGCTTTAATTTTGTCATGATGAAAACAAAGGAAATAAAGCCTATATTTAAGTGTATAATTTACTTAAAATAACCAGAATCTTTTAAGATACATTAACATATGACCTTATATAAACACACTTTGTTGCACATTTATCTCAAAGGTGTCACATGTGATAACTCAGTGAAGCCACTTCCGGTGTCTGATGCTCCAATATATATATCTTTCTTATGAAAGACTTGGAAGATGTGTTTTAGATAGTTTAGAGCAAGAAAGGAAAAACTGAATCAAGACCGTATCTTCCCCTCTATAAATGTATATGATAATTGAGCCCATTTAGTCAATTTCCTAAAAGCAGACTCATCTTTATATTTTGAAAACATGACACTATATCCATTTGTTTTGTACTAAATCATTCTATCTTATTAGCTGTGTGTACTTGACTTGGTATGGCAGTAGTTAACTGTAAATGTTGAGCATAGCATTCACACTAATCCTTAAATTTTAGCTAATATTTTGATGCTGATATTTATAATCTCAGTATAATAATGAAATTTCAATAATGTAATGAAAGTGTATGCAATTTTGATGTTCTTAAAACTTCGTTGTAGCTGTAGTACTGATAGATACATTGCATCTATTGTGTTCATCCTTCATCATGAAATTCTTTAAACTAGCACCCCCAGAAATGCCAGGTTAATACGAACTTTTGCCAGTTATATTTGGTTCTAAGATATCGGGCTTGTAGATGAAAATCTAAAGAAAATAAAGGAATTGAATTAATGTCAGAGAAGTTTGAATAATATGTTGTGTTTGTCTTATGACTTTTTAAAGGTTCTATTATTAATATAACAAAGAAAATTTAGTTCCATAGAATTACATACTTTTAAATATTAAAGAAACATTAACCTATTCAATTTAAATAGATTTTTCTAATGTAAATGGTATAGAACAGCATTTAGTACAATTAATCAAATAATATTATCATTTATTTTGTCATTTTCAATGTATACTTTGCTATACTATTAACACTATATTTACAAGATTGGCAGAGATTTGAATTTTAGGTATTTGAAAAAAGTTACCAATCTTTAAGGAGGAAATAAATCTAAGAGTTATGAAAAACTGATCTTTCAAAATTAAAATGATAGCCTATTCAAGATTGCAATGGCCACATACGAACAGAAAGGGAGCTATAGAATGCTATCAAGTCTGCCAAACATCTTAAGACTCTCATTATTTTTACATTTGACCTCTCCTATTTACACCCCAGGATGACACTCAATTTTGAAAGATAAGAGAACAGACAGATTCATGGAACAGAGCAAGTACATGTTTAAATACTCTGTTAATTTATAATTGAAAGAAAATTAATTGAAATGATCCAATAGTTTATAATAAAGTACAGTGTCTTCAATATATCATATTGTGTTACAGGAAGACTTTCAAACTGTTCTTTGTTAACAACTTGTCTTGTTTCTAAAATTAATTGCCTTCAGCTGTATTAACAACAGACCGTGATCAAGTAACATGAAAGCTTTGGACAGATTTATAATAAAGGGATCCTAATTTATCCTTTGTTCATCACCATCACCACAAGATTAGTACATTTCAAAAGGGCCAAGCGAATGAAGTGTTTAACCTAAAATTACTACTAAAACATTATCCAAATAGAAGGTACAACACAGCTCCTTAGAGCTGCTGAACCAGTCAGGCAAAAGTACCACAGAAATCAATAATAGGGGCAGGGAGCATTTCAAAATGCTGAAACATTTCTTATGCATCTGTTATAAAATGCTATACTCCACAAGAGGCTGAACTATCTTTTGCACATGCAAGACTCAAGGGAGAAAAAAATAGAGAAATGAGTAACTTGATGTCCAAAAGATGATTTTATTTCACAAAAAGCCACACTGCTTTATTTTTGTTTCTTCCATATGTAGAAAGAAACAATGTCTGGTTGTCTGTGCTAATAAGGATGACTATATGTGTGTGTGTGTGGTTCTTATATATATATGATGCAAATACGTTATATATATGATGCAAATACATTAGGAAAACTCTTCAATTAACATTGTAGTACACCTACTGTACAAATCATTTGATATACATGTGCAGATAAATATGTATAAGTACATGGAAAGCTATGTAAATAAAACAGTTTTGATAAATTATGACTTAGGTATATCCACTTTAAAAAAATTACTTTAAGCCAGGTGCAGTGAGTGGCTCACATCTGTAATCCTAGCACTTTGGGAGGCCAAGGCAGGAGGATCCTTTGAGGCTAGGAGTTTGAGACCAAGTTAGGGAAGATAGCAACAACCCATCTCCACATACACACATACACACACACACAAATTAAAAAATTAGCCAGGTTTCATGGTATGCATGTAGTTCCAGCTACTCAGGAGGCTGAGATGGGAGAATCATTTGAGCCCAGGAGTTCGATGTTGGAGCAAGCTATGATTGTGCCACTGAACTCTAGTCTGGGCAACAGAAAAAGACCTTTCTAAAAAAAAGAAAAGAAAAGAAAAAAAAATCACTGCTTTTAAGGTCAGGAAAATTTTATTCAAGTCCTGGCTTTGCATAAAAAGAGTTCTCTGATCTTAGGTAAATAATTTGTATAATATATTCCTTATGATTATTTACACGTGTTTATTATGATTCTACCCTTAATCTTATCAGAGAAAAGGAAGGAAAGCAGTCCAGTGATAAGTAGATCATTTTTTTCAGTATGTTCAAGACTGGCCAAAGATCAGATCAACTAAATCCCCTGCAAATATTTGGTTGTTTAAATGCAATATATATATATATATATATACACACTGCATATATATTTATACATCACAGAGAGATATTTATTTTTTAATGTTAATATAATTCATTTTGTACAATATAAATCTCCTAGTTTTCTCTATTTTACAGACTAAAAAATCACATATATAATCAGAATAGAGAATATTTCTGAAGATTTTAGAGTACTAAACTTATTCTTGCTTTTATAGGAGCCTAGGGAGAACTTCTCCTTCACTCTCTGAAAGTTAGCTGAAAAATCAACTGATAAAAGGCAGATCAAAGAGAAAAGACATACAAATTTATAATGCATGGGGAGAAAATCATAGGTGATTATACTCAAATAAGAGGGTACAGGTTTTATATACCCTTCTTCTTAGGACAAAGGGATATGGGAGAGTGTGTATAATTTTAGGGACATGGTCAATGATTTTTAGGGGAATTCAATGGGTTTGAAGAACATACAATGGCTATGACAAAGTCTGTTGGGCTTGCAGAGCAGACAATGGTTTGTGACAATAGTCGGTCCAGGTGTGTTGACAGGCTTCAGTCTTTCTTCCTGCAATAGGGCTCAGTTAATGAAAACTCAGGAATGGACCAGAGATAATTGTTTTCTTCTTTGGTAGGTCTGGACTTTAGGCAGATAAGAGAATTTCAGAGAAAAACTTAATTCTATGCTTTGAGAGAAAAAGAGGATTAACAGACAGGAGAGGGAATCAGGTCATAGAAAACTTGAGGCTTCTTCAGGGCAGTACATCAAAGTGCCATATTTTGGGGTATCGGTTTCCGAGCCCCCACACTTTGTTATGAGGATATTTTCAATGTTAATTTTTGTTTTTAATTATTCCAAAAGTCATATTTCCTTATAATAAAATGAAATTTTATTATATTTAGACTTTAGAACTTGGGTTTAGGTGACAATGTTTCTACAAATAATACATGCTCAAAAAGTAGTTAACTATAAGGAGGTAGAATTCAAGATCCAGTGTTTCAAAAAACATAAACAGAGATTATAATTTTATTCTATTAAAACTGATTTTATATAATTTAATAGATTAAATCCTGAATGTATATAATTTACCAAATTATTTTTCAATTACATAGATTCTCCCTACATATACTTATAAATCATTAAACAAATAAACATGAATGAAACTAATGAAGAAAAATTGAACTTACATTTCAGAGTAAAATTATTCACTAGAGATATTGATAGAAAGGTAGATACATTGATGTATTGATTACAAGTTAAAATCTCATAAATGACACAGAAAATTTCAGGAATGTTTGGAGAAAACTGATAATAACATTAGGATGTGCTACAATATTACTATAATTATCATTAAGGGCATTACTAGAGACACGTTCACATTAAAATCTGTAGAAATTCTTCTATATTCCATTTGTCCACATAGTAAACAAGATAGTTTACCATGAATACTTTGAAACTGCTACCACTGGGCATTTAAATTACTTTTTGAAATGTCAGTGCTAGGCAAAATGATTACATGAGGAAAGGTTGACTTTGACACTTTTGCATTTCTCCATATTAAATAGCATCACATAATACTAGATGATTGGTAACAGACATACAGGTGAGGTTGCTAATGAGCAAAGCAATGCCTATCTTTGTGCCTGAAATGACAGGGCAATTTTTTCAACCAAAAATTCAATCCAGTCTTTTGGGAAATTAAGTTCCTTCCTTTCCATATGGCTTACACCTTATAATGACTCCTATAATCTAATGTCCAATTGATGCCATTTCTTCCCTCTTTTGTATTGCTATCAGCCTCTGATTTTCATTCCTTCTGTCCATTGAAACATTTGCGAGGAATCCCATTCCCCTGATAGGCAAGTATTATGGAAAAAAATCACCATAAAATGAGCATCATTATGTAGATTCTAAAAAAGCTACTTTTGATCTTAATTAGTTATACTGTAATGTAATGATGAATACACTATGACACAAGAAATGGATTCAGTGAATTGATCATATCTTTCAAAGTTTGTAATAAAATTATTTCACCAGAAACAAAATTTGAATTATATTTTTTTAATTTTAAGGTTTATTTCATAAGTCATTTATTACAGTCATGTTTCACTTAACAACAGAAATACATTCTGAGATATATGTTGTTTGGTGATTTTGTCATTGTGTTAACATTATAGAGTGTATTTATACAAACTATATGTTTAAGCTTATTGCTCCTAGACTACAAAGCTGTATAGTATGTGACCGTATAGAATACTGTTGGCAATTGTAGTCCAATGGTATTTGTGTATCTAAACATATCAAACGTAGAAAAGGTACAATAAAAATAGGATGTTATAATCTTATGTTACCACCATCATATATGCAGTCAGCTGTTAACTGAAATAAAGTCATGTGGCTCGTGACTTTACATATCCCTCTAACACAAAATGCATAATAGAGAAATCTTAGTCTATGTTGTTACTTATGTTAATGACATCTGAGCTATCTCTTCGTGCTGAAATAAGGTGCCACTCTGGATTATTGAAAGTCTAACTTAACTAATTCAGGCAAGACTTATAAATTGGATCATAAGAAAGAGAACATAATGTGGTACAGCATAGCGTATAGGCGCATTTGTTAGAACCAGCTCTTCTTGAAAAGAAAATAGCAGCTCTTCAACATGAAAAACATTTTCTAATTTTAACTATATGGATAGGTACCAGTGATCATGATGGAAATGAGATAAAATATAATACTAGGGAAGAAAAAAAATGGAACAAACAGAAATTATCCATTCTTCTTCAGGCCATTGGCTGGTTTGATAAGGTTAATTAGCCCTGTGCTTCATCTGGGGACATTCTGATCCTTTCAGTTTCTTCTCCTGATTGTCAGGCTATTCCTTAATCTGTTTGCTCCTGTGTCCATTCTCAAAGACATAGTCTATTCCTTAACTTAAAACCACTAGATAAACAGATTTTATGTTTGTGACTATCAACTGTATTGCCTCTATAATCACCTTCCTTATTCATTTCTTTTATATATTAAATGTGGGAAATTCAATGTTTTTAGTCCTTCCCAACACACACACACACACACACACACACACACGCACATGCACACACACACAGAGCCTATGAGTGTAGAGTTAGCCTGAAAAGCCTTTATAAAAGAAATTTGGGGAGGGCGAGGTGGGTGGATTGCTCGAGGCCAGGAGTGCAAAACCAGCCTTAGCAAGAGCAAGACCCTGTCTCTACTATAAATAGAAAGAAATTAATTGGCCAACAAATATATATAGAAAAAATTAGCCGGGCATGGTGGTGCATGCCTGTAGTCCCAGCTACTCGGAAGGCTGAAGCAGCAGGACTGCTTGAGCTCAGGAGTTTGAGGTTGCTGTGAGCTAGGCTGACGCCATGGCACTCACTCTAGCCTGGGCAACAAAGTGAGACTCTGTCTCAAAAAAAAAAAAAAAAAAAAAAAAAAAAGAAAAAGAAATTTGATCAGATGTTATCTCATACAAGTTTGTATAACCAACTTCTTTTTAAATTTCTGTGGGCTACTCTAGGCCTGCTTTCAGACAAGTTGGCAACATCTGCTGTTCCTTTGCTAAGATATGTGCTTGTCTGCAGTCTCAGTCTCCATCACTCCCTGGCTTACATCCATGGCTGCTTCGCTCATCTGCTTTGTTAGCTTCTCCCTGGAGGCATTTGATATTGTATTCTTACAGCTTTTTAATAAGCTGTAAATGGACAGATGAGTTAATATTCAATGAATAAGTACTCTCCATTGAGTGAGTGTGGCAGAAGTCTGCTACTTGATCACCAACATCTGTGTTTTCTCTTCTTTGACAACTTTTAATTTACATTTCCAAACCATTTTGCAGTAAGGTAGGGTCAGACATTCAATTCTCGCCAGTGTTGTACAAAAGAAGATGAGGGAGCCCATCCTAGGATTGGCCCTTAAAGCTTCTCTGAGTTCTCTGAAGCTCTTTTCCTTATCTGTATACTGACAATTAGATGGAGGATTCTGAGACCCTAAACATGGCAGAGCTAGGAGGTGGAATTGGCCTGTGTCAATAGCTAACCGATAGCATAGAACAAAGGCCACTGCTTACTTGTATTGTAACATGACACAAGAGAGGCACAATATTTGTAAGAGAAGTCAGAGTATCTTGATTAGTACAACTATGCTATATGAAAATTATTATGTATAACAATTGCTATTGTGTTAGTTTTTTTCTTATAATTACTGTTTTCTTTTCTCACAAATTAGTGGCATGAATATCATTAATAAGTCTCTTTAAGTCCAGTGTTTCTTTGTTGAACTTCAGTTTTGATGATCTGTGTATTGCTGAAAGCAGAGTGTTGGGGTCTCTAATGATTATTGTATTGGGATCTCTCTAGCTCTAATAAAATTTGCTTTTTTATCTGGGTGCTTGAGTGTTGGGTGTGTATATAGAGAGAGAATTTTTATACCCTCTTGCTGAATTGAACACTTTATCATTTTATAAATTATTTTTGGTTTATTACACAGGTTTTGTCTTGAAATTTAATAGAGGTATAGCTACTCCTATTCTTTTTTTTTGTTTGTTTCCATTTGTGTGAAATATCTTTTTTCATCCTTTTATTTTCAGTCAGTGTGTGTCTTCACAAATGAAGCGTGTTTCTTGTAGACAACATATAGTTGTGTCTTGTTTTTACTATCTATTCAGCCACTCTTTGTCTTTTGATTGGAGGGTGTAACCCATTTACATTCAATGTTTTTCTAGATAGATAAGGCCTTACTACTGCCATGTCATTATTAATATTTAATTTCTGGTTGTTTTATGATCCCCTCGTTCGTTCTTCCTTCCTTACTATCTTCCATTGTTAAAATTAATTTTCTCTGGTGGTGTGTTTTAATTTCTTATTTTTTGTGTAACTGTTGTAAGTTTTTTGATTATCTGTTGTAAGGTTTTTGATTTGAGGTTACCATGAGACTTGCCAAAGACATTTTCTAACTAGTTATTTCAAACATATGACATTTAAATCTGCTTACAAAGAAAAATCTAAAAGAAAGTCTACACTTTAACTCCATTCCCCCTATTTTTAAACTTTTTTTATTTATATATTTTTATATTATCTATCTCTTAAAAGTTGTAGTTATTATTTTGGATAGGTTTATCTTTTAGTCTTTCTACCCAAGATATATGTAGTTTATATATCACAACTATATAAATATTCTAAATTTGTGTACTTACTATTACCAGTGAGATTTCTACCTTGAGATGATTACTTATTGTTTATTAAAACCTTTTATTTTATATTGAAAAACTCCTTTTATCATTTCTTGTGGAACAGGTCTGGTGTTGATGAAATCCCTCAGCGTTTGTTTGTCTGGGAAAGTCTTTATTTCTCCTCTATGTTGGAAGGATATTTTGCAGGATATGATATTCTAGGGTAAAGTTTTTCCCTTCAGCACTTTTAATATGTCATGCCACTCTCTCCTGGCCTGTAATATTTCCACTGAGAAGTCTCCTTCCAGACATATTGGAGCTCCTTTACATGCTATTTTTTTTTTTTTCTTTTTTCTTGCTTCCCTTAGAATCTTTTCCTTTATCCATGATCTTTGGGAGCTTGATTATAAAAGCCTTGAGGTAGTGTTGTTTGGATTAAATCTGCTTGGTATTCTAGGACCTTCTTGTACCTGAATATTGATATCTTTCTGTAGGTTAGGAAAGTTCTCTGTTACTATTTCTTTGAATAAACTTTCTACATCCCTCTCTCTCTCGGTCTGTCTCTCTCTTTCTCTCTCTATGTCCTTTTTAAGGCCAATAACTTTGATTTTCCCCTTTGAGGCTATTTTCTAGATCTTGAAGGCTTGTTTCATTATTTTTTGTTCTTTCTTCTTTTTACTCTTCTGACTGTGTATTTTTAAGTATTCTGACTTCAAGCTCACTAATTCTTTCTTCCGGTTAATCAATTCTTTTGTTGAGAGACTCTGATGCATTTTTCAATTTGTCAGTTGAGATTTTCAATTCAAGAATTTCTGCTTGAGTTTTTTTTTTTTTTTTTCTTTTCATTATTTCGATCTCTTTGTTAAATTTCCCTCATAGGCATCTGAATTCCTTCTCTGTATTGTCTTAAAATTCATTGAACTTCTTCATAACAGCTATTTTGAATTCTTTGTCTGAAAGGTCACATATCTCCATCACTCTGAGATTCATCACAGATTCAGCACATTATTTAGTTCATTTGGTGAGGTCAGATTTTCCTGGATGTCCTTGATGCTTGTGGATGTTGATGTCTGGCCATTGAAGAGTTAGGTTTCCTCAATATAATATTAAAACAAGGTACTATGATTCCTCCCCTGAGTTTTGGTTCTTCTTAAGTTGCTTCCTTGGGTGGATATTTCTTGAATTTGACGTTCCTGGGAAGGGATGATCACTGGAGGTTTCTATTTAGCCATCTTGCTCTGCCCTCCATCTGACACTTTCAATTGATTCTTACTATTAGACCAGAATAGTTTTAATTCTGAAAAATTTCCTGGTAAAGGAAAAATAATATCAATTTTTGTTTATTTTCTACTCAAATGTGAAAATATTACTGTCCAAATGTACTTAAAGCTGCTGTCTTTTTGCCTATGATTCTAGAGTGTCTTTCTTTGATACATATTTATATAAGTAAAAGTCATCCCATTAGTTTTTATTTTAATTTCAAGCCTTGTTTAAAATAATTATGATGTACTAAAGGCTTCAATCTATTAGATTTTAAATATCATTCAGTCAATATTTTGACTAAATTTTCTAACTTTGAATAAATTTCGACTATAATATAACATGTTGTTTACATAATGTCTAATATCATGGGGGTTCTTCAGATTGATTTGTAAAATAGTTTTTTTAAGGGCAAACATTTCTAAAATATAATTAATCATGGGCATCAGAGCAAAAAAGGAAATAACATCATGAGGACATTTTTTGTTTTATTTAATAGTTACACAACTAAATTTTTTTAATTTAGTTAAATTTAGTCTATATATGTATGTATGCATTTATAAATTTTGATAATTATAGCTTATATTTCAATTTGTACAATATGACAGCTGATATTAAATTTACAGTAGTATTCAGAATACTATCTGATATTTAACTTTTAACAGAATGAATTTATAATGGTTTCACTTTGATGTCACAAATTGGATTAAAAAATCAACCTATATCAGGAATTAACTTACTTTTTATTTGAAGTATCTGATAGCATTGATATAAACTGGAATTATTTCATTATCTATGGAGTTCTGATAACATAGACACAAATTGCTTATTACTTCATTTTTCATGGTGCATAAGAAAAATTGAAGAGTCTGAGCACAGTGGCTCATGGCTGTAATCTTAGTGCCTTAGAGGCTGAGGTAGAAAGATTGCTTAAGTCCAGGAGTACAAGGATGTAGTGAGCTATGATTGTGCTACTGCACTCCAGCGTGGACAATAGAGTAAGACTATTTCTCTAAAAAAAACCCCAAAGAAACCAAAAACTACCAACCAAAAAATAAAACTTGACAATGAAAATAGTGAAAAAAAATTAATTGAATAAAAACTTGTTTTTCACATGGTGACACACTTTCTGCAGTTTCATTTGCTAACTCCTTATATTTGGGCACACACTTCTTCACATATCACATGGTTTTATGCTAATTGTTTTCCAACAGATTTGACTCCCACAGATTTCTTATGCTTCGTTTTGTCACCAATGTGGTTGGTAAGTGTACATCAACATCTTGTATGATAACATTTCGACATCAACTTTCCTAAACAATAGAAACTTCGAATTTGTTTTTCTATTAAGCATGTACTTTCATTGAGCTTATTGCTGCTGAATGTTGTGCTTTATTTCATAATACAAAACAGTATAAACAAAAGCATAACCAAATATCACATATAGAATTGTAGCTTTGGACCATACATGACAAAAACAATCATTATATCGAAGCTTTTGTATCAATATGTTCTACGGCAGGACTACCCAGTCTCTATATAACAATATATTTCAAATACAGCCAATAAAAAGTGCCCATCATTTCTCATGAACACTGGTGGCTTTTGCTATCTTCTAAGCTTCAGCAAGGGCCATGGAAGATTAGACAATTATCACTGTTCAAAAGGACAGCCATGTGGAAGCATACGTTTTGTTAGTTAGAATGCTATCCTTGAAGAAGTTACTTTTTTCGATTCTGGAAAAAAAAATGAGAACTGGATTTTTGGTTGGATCTCAGGTTTAAATGTGTGTCAAAACTCTGTTCCTCACTCATAAGTCTCTCACACAAAAATATACAAGCAGCGGCAGAAGATGAAAGTAAAATGTGAAGATGTGTCAAAGCCATCCTAAGTGAATCCAACTGTTGACAATGATTTTTAACAACAATAAATCAGAACAACAGGTGAATAAATCATATGGTCTTGGGGACAATATGTATAACCTGAATATTTCTCAGAGGGGAAAAATTTGGTCACCCATAATATCGAGAATGTCTTACCATAGCACAACACCTGAAATTGTCACCTGGTTAGAATTCTGCTGATTATTTCCAGTATTTTGGACAAGTTCCATTATATTTACAAACTCAAAGTTGATATGAAGATTAAAGTTCTAGGAAAAAGAAAACCTCAGAGTCTGATAGCAAGAAATATCAAGAGTCAGTATCTATACTGTATGGATTGCTAGTCACAGTAAAGGTGAAATAATCTCATTTTTAGTCTAGTTACATTTAGGTACATTGAGTGTATTTAATAAATTTAATCTCAAATCACAGTGATATAATATTCTTATTCTTCAATGAAAGGCTAAAATATGCTTAATGTATTTAAAGGTGAAAACACATTGTATTAAAGCACACTTGAGTATTCAGTTGCTTGCTTAAGGAGGGAGATGTGAAAATAGAAAACTATAAACAGTAACACAAAGGTCCCTTTGCCATTAACATCTGTTACAGCCACGGTTATTAATATTGTAACTAATTTCACAACGGTAATGATATCCACCTCCATTTTATATTACAACAAATAATTGGGGATATGATTAATGAGATTTTTAATTATACATTGAGTTTATCTTAAAACAATCTGTGCCACTACAGCTGGAATGGATCAGGCTTTAATTACATTCAGGAAAAACTCCACAGTGAAGCAAAACCTGACCATTTTAGGGTGCACAGACCTTCTCCATGCCTGGTTCACCTTCACACTTGGCTGCTTAGCTCTGTTTTTAGCACACGGTGCTAATGAGGCCACGATCATGTTTTCACTCCCCATATGTGCCAGTTAGCTTCACTCTGTTCCAGTGCTACAGACTGTTTTTGTAAACTTGGGCTGCCAACTCAACGATTTCTCCACTCATTCACCAAGGAAATCTGGCAAAAAAGCATGGACTATAAAACAACTGCTAATTGCTTGGAGATAGGGGTAAGAAGGCATATCTTTAAAAATTAG
Organism: Mirza zaza; assembly: GCA_008750895.1. Lineage (NCBI taxonomy): Eukaryota > Metazoa > Chordata > Mammalia > Primates > Cheirogaleidae > Mirza > Mirza zaza. The sequence continues at coordinate 41,767 of VSMD01063985.1, read as the reverse complement.
TGTCATCATCGTCTTCAAAATGGTACATTAATTCCGAGGCTTCTTCTGACTTGATTACTTTTAGTTTTACTTTAGGAAATAGTTATGGGTGGCAGCCTAACAACAGCAAACAAAGGACTTCAGACTAGGAGTTTGAAATCTGGATTTTATTCTGACCTGTTTTCCAAAGTAGATGCATGACCTTGATCTGTTATCTAATTAGCCTATGCTCATTACCCTTATCTGGAAAGTTTCAGGATTGCCTCAGACAATTGCTCACTGTGGAAGTCTAATAGTCTATAATTCTATGACTGAAGATGCCATACATTGGAAGTATTATTTGATGATGAGGCTGTGGGACAGAAAGGGGACATGATGTATCTTAAAAACTCAAACTGTGTCTCAGGCAGATGTGTTAGCTGTTAGTTGTCAGGATCTCTTGTTGAGAAAAATGTGCTCCCATGGATTACAGGTGCTTCTGTTTTGTAGAACTGGTTTTGCAGTTTTGTCGCTTGCAGGAAGTGTACAACATCAGCCATCAGGCCAGAGGGAGAAATATATAATATTGATCTTGATGAATTTGCTCATTAACTATCTTTCTTCTCTTTATCTCCCCAGACTTCTGCCCTAGGCATGGAATGAATACATTCTTCCCTGTCAAGTCCTGGGAACTTTTTTTCACCATGAGCATAGAGCCCTTTTCAGTTTTACATCACTGAATAAGTGTCAGGAGACAAGCAGCAAGACAAGAAATGTCCCTCTTTAAAACGATCTATTTATTTCTACCTAAAGACATCTTATTGAGGGAAGAGGTTGGTGTGGAATGTTTATGTGTGTGTGTGTATACACACACACCAAAAAACTAGAAGCTTTTTTAAAACTAATTTAAAGAGGAATAAAACTATATTTAACATAAGTGTCCACTACAGACAGTTACTGTGTATTTTAACAAACACAGGCTGAATAAGAATTATAACTAAGTTGGGAAAACAACTCTCCTTGAGGAATATAAATAATTATAGCAAATAATAAGTACAATACCTATTATTATGCATAGTAACTACAATGGAGAGATAGATAAAATGGGAATGTTTTCACCTATAAATAAAAATATTTCCATGGATTAATTTTTGTGGGATATAACTTTGACCAATGTTCTATAGACTAAGAGTGTATGTAGATAATACAAATACTTCCTTTACTTGAATTCACACTCTTGGCTATCCATTCCATTTATTCTTGCTTCTCTTTATATATACGAGTAAACTGTTAAATAGCCTCCTACCCTGCTCCTTCAGCTTCTAAAACCTCTGGTATTCTTTATATTTCAACCTGGCTTTGTGTCTGTCCATAAAGGGAAAGAAGTGGCACTATAGTTGTTTTCAGAACTTTTTAAAAGATCCAGCACATTCATTTTGCATAAATTTGTGTAAAATGTGCTAAAATAATTAAAGAAGACACCCCTTTCTTGGGGAGGAATATTTTAATAGTTCTTGTCCAATTGGAGAAGCATGTAGAACAAACCATCTTAGAATGTATATTTCCTGTCATTGAAATGAGATACATGTGATGTCATGGTAGGAAAATAATCTCACATGTACAGGAAACAGAAAAAGTTCATTTATTAATTTTAGTTGAGGCCATTCTTTTTTATGTTTTGATGTTAATATAGGGAAAAGAGATCAAGTATCTGTTTATATTTTTTATACAGAATTTAACTGAGTAGAAGAAGGGGAGCTGGTACTTTTGTAGTAGTATACACTGATGGTTAAAAAAATTATGGCATCTATATTTTGGTTGAAAATAAGTTTTGGAGAGAGAATAAATTCCAACTTTTCAGGATAATAATTTGAAAAAGAAGAGTAACCTTTTTCCTCCATACCGCTCCCTCTTTGTGATGTTGCATATTGAACAAGAGGCTATTTATGAAAAATATCTCAAACGAGAATAAAAAGTTAAAAACTGAAACATTGAAAGCACTCTAAGATGAGGAGACAGACAAGAACATTTAAAATCACTGTATTATGATAATTATTCTGGAACTAAGAGAAAATGCTATTAGAGCCAAGAAAGAAGCAAGAGATATAAATGTGAAAAAAAGGCAGAGGTGAGTTTGTTATTCTCAGCTGATGTGATTATGAACATAAAAAAATCTAAAAGAATCAATTAAATTTTTAGAGTTAATAATCAAATTAAGTTAGGTGGTAGGTTATATATTAATGATCAATAAGATTTTTTACATATGTAAACTACGATAAGGTAAATAATATCGTGGAAGAAAATATCCTATTTCAATAACAAATAAAAAACCTGAAATGATTGCAGGTCTTTCCTAATCACCAATAAAACATACCTTTATTTATGCTGTGAGCATTAAATTGCTTGATATTAAACAAAAACAGGTAATTATTATATTTAAAATCTAAATGTAACCAGTATATCAAAATCATAACATGAATTGCATAAAGTTGCTTGAATTCTTCTTTAGAGACTATTCTTGTTTACAGATGTTTTTTTCCTTAGCCTGTAATCAGTCATTTCATGAAATTAAGAACCAGGTTTAAACAACTGTGAAAGACAATAAAAATTATATCATTTAGGCTATATTTTAGAAACTGAGCACATTTTTTATTGCATGGGTAGTAGAGATTTAATTATTTGCTACATCTCTTAAATAAAGCATGTTCTTGCTAATTGTTTTACATTGGTGTTCTTCTGTAAAGTAGAAATTTTGTAGAAGAATTAATGTGTGAAAAGAACTCTGTACTGATCCGAGTTACTCTTTTATTTCATCTATGCTTTCTTATTCTAGTAAGGCAAGTGGCAAGGTAAAATAAATAAATATCAGGGTTTAACAATCCTTACTCCTCCCAACAGTTTAGCTTGTCTTTGATATTTGGAGAAATAACTCTAAGTTGATACTAAATATCAGTGTAAACATCTTATGCACTGCAAAAAAAAGTATGCTAGAAGTAACATACTTTAAAATTAATTCAGTTAACCAGCAGTTTGATGGGTTTAGAACAAAAAATAGAGAAATGGAAGAAAGGGCAAAACTATTGGAAAAACACAGTAGAGAATGTAAGTAGAGTGTGAAAACTGCTGCGGAACAGACTGCTGTTATAATTAGAGGCAACATTTCACTCTCCTTTAAATACTAGTCCCTGGAAATTGCTCTAAGTGAAAGAGGAGAAGGCACAGCTGTTTGAGTGCACAGCTGGTGGGAATGACAAAGACCACAGTCAGTTAGATGGAAATTAGTTAAAAAATAAACTAGCTAACTAAGTAACAGTAACACCTGTCTTGAGATATAAACACAAATACATATTGTTCTTAAGAAAATAAAACATAAAGAGTTTTGAGGAGGAATAAGAAAATGCCCACAAAATAGGTTGCACGCATATAATAATTTCTCCATGTCTTCATCGTATACAGAAGTGAATAATCTAAATCTAAAAGAACAAAATACTTAAAGATTATGAGAATAATAATAGCATTAATTGTAGCTTTCACATTAAATTGTGTCCTTTGTTTTACCTAAATCTTGAGGAGAAGTGATCATATAGTTGGTGATTAATCAAGAGTGTCTTCCCTGTATAGTCAAAAGAATGTCAAATGATATCCACGAAGGGCACTGCATAGATCCAACTACTGGGCTCCCTGTACCTCTGTGTGTTCTTGGGAAGATTGTACAACCTCAACCTCTTCCTTTATTAATATTTTTGTCTCTTCTATAAAAGCTCTAGACAAATAAGAAATGAGGAACATATACTCTTTTGGCTGAGAGTTGAGCCAAATCTCAGAAATATCAAGATTGTACATCTTGTTCTCTCATTTTTTAATAGCATCAAACATTGACATCTACATCAGAATTTTTTTCATAGTACACAAAGAACAGTTCCTACAGTACATTAGCTACAGAATTGTACAAGCAGATCCATCCTGTAAATTTTCTTAGAGAAGCTGTTATCATATTTGTCCAAAACAAATTATTCTGTAAGAGAATTGTCTGAGAAGAATGGTGACTCCGTGAACTGGCCCATAAGAATTTTCAGGCCGTCTCTATTTGACCTTCTCTTGATCATATTCAAATACAACCCAGGAAGCTTGATGATTTCTACTTCCACAAAACAGACACTTTTTAATTTTCTAGTCTTTGCTTCATTCTACCATGGAGGAAAGGATGTAAAGAGGGGCAAACCGTGTGGCAAGAATCCAAATAATACTCAACCAGTATTTCTTTTGCATGTACCCCTTCCTCATGGATTGTGGCTCTGTGGAATCCTTATGCTTTAGCATCATTAGCAAAAGAGTAAAACATTTTCTCGTAAGTAAGGGAAATTTTTAGTCAAGTTTTGCACTATGTTTTAGTTGATTTGGTTTAATCAGTAGTAGATAAATAAGTGTATAAGAGATGTAGCAATCCTAATTCCACCTCCCCTTTATTTGTATATAAACAAATGTTTGCCATATCTAACTGTCATGTTTTAATAGTCACTCATTTAGAAGAGTGTTTTGACTATCTTTGCCTATCCATAAAATGATTGATTCCATTTTTATTTTGAAGAGTATGGGTGCACACAAGAAAGCAGGAGGCCAAGTTTCTGATAACAGCAGTGCTGAGTATAGTCTGAAAACAATATTAGGTCCACAAACAAGGTGACTCAAAGAGTGTTTTTAAAAAAAGAGCTTTTTGCTTATGCTTCTTAGGAACTTTTATACTCATCTATCAGAATAGAATTTTAGCACAATTCCTTAGTTGAACTTCTCTGAACACAAGATGCAATATTATTCTCTCTTATAATCTTCCATAATATTTGTATTTATTGATCACATTCATAATCATTTATTTAAAAGCCAAATTTCACATTAGAAAGATTTCTGCATGAAGGCAAGGAAAATATCCATTGCTCTGAAAAGGTCCTGATGCATATTAAGAGCTAAATAAATATTTATAGTTATTTATTATTCATTGATTCACTCATTAACTCTACAGATATTTATTAAACGTCTGCCCTTGCAGAACTTACATTAGACAAGAAGGGGTCAGACAATAAAAACATGAAAGTAAATAGTCCAGTTTGTAAGAAGGAGAGAAATGTTGTGGGAAAAAGCAAAAATAGAACAGATCGAGAAGGATTATTGGTGTTGGCATGAGGGTAGATAAGAAAGGTCTCATTGAGAGAATGTGATTAGAGTAAATCTGAAGGAGGTGAGTGAAATTACCCCTTGTATTTCTAATGGAAAACTTCTCCAGACAGAGAAATATCAGGAAAATGCCTAGTGGGTTCAAAAAACAGAATTACTTTTGTTGAAATACTATCAAGAATCCAGGTGTCATCGTATTTCTTTTTACGATAGGTTTACAGATTACTTATGAATTATTTTCACTGTTATGATGACAGGAATCCAAATACTGTCTTTTGACACCACAGATCTGTTTCCAACAGAGCCATTCATTCCTTCCATCTGAAACAACCATGGAGAAAATAGAGTTGTGGTGTAATAGAGCTTAAAATCAACTTTATTAAATTGAGTTTCTCGGGAATTGAGAAGACATCTCACTTTTCCTACAGCCTTCAGGTAAACTCTTACAAAGAGGTATTTTAATAACCGCTTAAGCACACAAGGACAGCTCTTCAGGTGGTCTCAGAGAGAATGAAAAATTGCATATGTCATCTGCCAGAACAGATACTAAATTACCTTGGCCTACAGAAACTTTTTATTTGCCTAGAAGGTATTTATTTTCCCACTTGAGGTGTTGGAAAAACAATAGCCTAAACTTCCTGTGACAGAAAATACATCAACAAAAACTCAGTATCACTTTAATCTTTTATTATACACTCTGTTACTAGTGGCCTAAACTTTACATGACAGAATATACATCAATGAAAACTCAGTATCACTTTAATCTTTTACTGTATCCTCTATTAATACATCTCTGTGATTATTATTGGTCTATTACTAGGATTTGATCATTTTTCTTAAAATGCGTTTCTTTTACATCTTCCACAATATATTCAATCAAAAGAACATATAGTTCATATAGGTTTAAATTAAATATTTTCTTTCTAAAATTGTCTTAATTTATATCTTTATACATGCTATCTTTATAAGTGCTTTCTTTTTGGAAACATCCCAACATAATTAATCCATCAATATTTGTTAATATACTAAAAACTATTTGGCTAACTGAAAGTATTATTTCAAAACTATATCTACCTTTGAATATCTATATATTTTTTTTACCTCAGGAAATTTTTGGTAATTTATGCTAACATGGAAAAAATAATGAGTATAACAGTGTAAGCATTATCAAACTCTTTTTTGAGGTTAGTTCTTATGCATAATTCTCTATGTAAATTTTCATTTTACATAAAATGTTAGTTTATATAGTGCCTTTTTGAATTAAGAGTACAAAAGATTTAATATGCTTCTAAGAGTTATGCAAATTTTTGAATTGTAAATGTATTGAACAATATTTATCATATTGCTGGGAACTGAAAGTATGAGAAGATATCATCATCCCAGCCTGTAAAGATCTAACCATTATGTGGAGTTAGCATTCACATATGTAAAGAAAAATAAAAATACAGAGCAAATGTGTGTGTGTGTATGTATGTGTGTGTGTGTGTTTATGTGTCTAAATTTGCTCATAATTTATTGTCTGATTTGAAGTAATTAATAATTTTGGGAAACAATCTGATAAAATATTATAGTCACGATTATAAAAGAGACAATATACAAAATGCATACTTCTAAGTTGTGTCTAGTAAACCAAACTGTATTTGGGAGCAAAAAAGCAGGTGTGACCAAGGTCTCATTTAGGATTTAAAATGTACATGGTCAGGGTTATGAACAGTTTTCTTGTGGTGACTTCTAATTAATGAGAATGAACAAAATTTCTGTCTGCAAGGCTTATATATGTAATTTTAAATTTAAAGACCTGTAAGAATTTAACTATTTAAACTGTTTTGAAATAGGTTATCATATTTGTTATCATAATACATAATGATAGGAACTGATAAAGTATATAATTTAACCCTGCAAATCCTGACTTCTTTCTTCAGCAGAAGTATGTGATTGCTTAAGTGGGAGGGATCGGTACAGATTTGATCCAAATAGCACATATACTTTCAATTCTTCTATGATACTTAAATATAAATTTGAAAATTTCTAGAGTAATTCAGGTAATATTTATAGAAATAATGCTAAACAAAGTCGATATAAATATTTATTATACAAAACATATATTTATTTTTTCTACAAAAGATGAATAAACAAATTGAATCATGACCAATAACCTAGGTGAGTTGTTTGAGTATGGACTAAAGAAACACAGAAAAGTAACTTTTCACATCCTAAATTCATTGAATGAATAATATTACTTATATTGGTTTTGAAAAATGTACTTATATATTCATAAAACACATATAATTATCTGTTCTGTAACTCAAAAAACCAAAAACCTTTATATAATTAAAAGTCCATCAAAATATGTTAAGAGAGTGAAAAACATTTTATTCAGTGAAAACATTATTTCACTAATATATCAAATATCGAATATTTATAAGTTTCTAATTTGAGAAATTTGTGGTAATGTGTGGCAACATAGGAAAAAGTAAAATACACAAACTTATGTCTCATTTCACCTATGTGTTTCTTCATCTTTATTTCTAACTTCTGTAATAAATCAATAAATATCTGCAGTTGTCATATCAATTTAAAATTACTTTAGGCTGTAGGAATCAGTAATTTAACATCATCAAATAGGGATTTCTGTTCCATAAGTAAGGTTGAGGAGACCTATTCAAACAATGTATGGCAGTGCCATTATGTCCTCAATGATTTTAACTCTTCACCTTCCATTCCACCTTCCTTAGCATGGAGCATTCATTCTTATTCTTGCAAAATGGCTTCTACATCTCTAGGCATCATACTTGTGTCTCAAGGTGGAAGACAGAACAAAGCTGAAAGGTAAAGTCAAAAGGTGAAAATGTATTTTAATAGGTCTGCCAACTCAAACTGAAAGCTAGAGACAAAGTAGATTTTATTACATGAAAAAAATATGTATTTAAAAATTTTCTCTTTAAGTGTAATAGATTTGAATTAAGAGCTGGATGGGTGTGGACAGCAATCTGGAGAGTTAAAATAAATTAAGTTTAAATTTGAACAGGGCTAAAACACAAAAGATAAAATAACAGGTAGAGAACTTCACATTACTCAGGGTCAGAAACAAGGCAAAGAATTAGAAGCGAAGATCAGACCAAGGGTAAATGACACTAGAGGTTAAAGTACACAAGAATGCAGATTTAGGGAAATCAAATATATTAATATAAAGATTGCAGCCTGTTGCAGTGGTTACAACTACAGAAAACATAAGAAATAGGAAGATGTTCTTTACACCACATATACATTGAAATTTCTTTTGTGGTTAGAAGCTGATGACTAAATGTGGGTGATTCACAACTATTTAAGAGTGATGACAATTTTTGCCAATAAGAAGATTACTCTAAAATTTTATTTTCATCTTGGCTGGAACATTTTACATTTATATCTATACCAGATACTACATGACATTCAAGTACATTCAAATGCACGTTTTTCTTTTAAGACTTGATTTTTCTTAGGGAAGTTTTAGATTCATAGCAAAATTAAGAGGAAAGTACAGAAATTTTCCGTATATCCCCTGTCCTCACACATAGTTTCCTCCATTATCAATATCCTGCACAAGAGTGATACATTTGTTACAACTGATAAACTTACATTGACACATCATAGTCACCCAAAGTCTATAGTTTACACATTAGAGTTCATTATTGGTGTTGTGCATTCTATGTAGGTACACTGGATAAACTAATGGTTAAAATAATATTTTTATGCTACACTGTATCAAGTAACGAATGTCTGCTTTGTTGCTTGTACCCAGACAAAAAAGCTATTTTTTTCTCCATTCATTCCATGAATCATAGTTGAATTATTTTTGTGACACTTTAAAAATAGTCTATTTTATTAGTCTATTTATATAATCTAGTCTATTTATTATATAGTCTATTTATATAGACTATTTTAATAGTCTATTTATATAGTCTATTTTATCTAGCATTATATTTCTTATATTCCTAATAAATTACTTATAACACTGATTGACCTTTCTCTAAAAATAAAAATCTATTCATTCTTCTTTCATAGCCATGAAATTAACAAATAAAATAAGTTTATTAGTTTCTATTTTTCAGAACGTTTTTAAGTATTATTGAGCATAACTGATTTTGGAAAATACCATAAATACAAGAGTGACATTGTAAAAACTTTGAGTCACCCTTTAGTTTACCATCTAGAAAAAAAGTATGTGAACATGCTTGCTATAAAAACAAGAAAATATTCACAAATTTTCTTATATATACAAATCTATTATATACATGGCCACACAATTTCATTATATATGTATTTAACATAATTCTATATTGCTTTTTTTTCTCTAATATTATGCTCTAAATATTCAAACCCTTTTGGGAATTTATCTAAAATGACCATATGATTAATTTCTCTGTATTAGAATTAGATCTATCTATACACCAATATCATTTCTGTGGAATATTAAATGTGACTTTGGAAAAGTTATGCATTTCTTAGAGCTACAAAGTCCTCATTTTTTGAAACAGTGTCTAAATTTAGGGATATTATAGAGATGAAATGAGATAAGCTACATATTAAATATACATATATATCTTATATAAAATATGTATATATAGGATTATATAAACATTATATATTAGCACAAGGTAGTTATTTTCAACCATTCTTCACATTGCCTACTATACAATAGCTACCCAGTCTGTATTTCTGACTCAATTTTATTCCACTAGTATGCATTTTATTAAACTATTTTCATATTTTGGGGTAGTTACCTTTTTCTTATAACAAATGTTTTAGAAATAATTCCTATTAATACACTGTTGTGATATTAAAATAAGTTTGTAAATAAATAAAGATTAGTACAGAAACCTTTTTTTAGTTCTCCAAAATATACCTTGCTTGTATTGCAGCATATTTATGTAATAACTCTTCTTTCACAGACAGAAAATAGCTTTAAAATGCATGTACTTGAAAGCATTTCATGAAGTCACTTACAATTTCTTGCAGATATAAGATGTATATTGTGTATGAACGAGAGATTTATGAGGTAAAGCTGTGTGCTCCCTCTAGGTCAGCTGTTATCAACAGAGCCTGATAGATATCTTTCCTCCTGCACCCTCCTCCCCATCCCAATCTATACAAAAGGTTAGAAAATATTCAGAGGCTTTCTTGAAAGACTCAGTGATTGAGGTTGGCATGGTCACTTAGTTTTGAGCAGAGTAGAACTGGAAACATCCTGAGCCGTACATGATATTCTATATAAAAGGAGTTATCCTTTTTTAAAATTTCAAAAACAATCACATTTGAAACACTGGGAAGTTGAATCATAATATTTGTATGGTATTAAAATTCACATTTCCGAGTTTGGAATGTCAAATTCTGCCAGATGTCATAAATGCAATAGTAACAGATTCTTCTATTTTTAATTAAAATAAACTTTCACTAAAATATATATTAAGCCTGCTGTCTTGGGTTTTCTTGAATCACATTGTCTTATGTAAGTACATATTATTCTTAAAACATGATAAATTTATTTAACCCTTTATCCAATATTTTTTTTTATCTCTTTTTATGTTTCATATGCTTTTTCTTTAGCCAGAAACTCCAAATAAAAATTCTAACTTAAAAAGTTTATAGTAGTTATCTTGGTTTGTCACTTCAGGTAATGTTGGAAAAAATTGGAAGCTCTTTATAATGCTTTCTGATATTTTTAAAAGATTTTTAATTTGTCAGTATTTAATTAAGACTTTATGTTTTTGCCTTTTAAAATTATCAACTATAATTCTGAAATCTTCTTTTCAAAATTATTAATATTTTTGTCTATAATAATTAAAATACTATACTTCCAGTGTTAAACTTCTCAATTTTGTAAAAATTCAAATGATAGATATGACTACATAGATATTATTTTCTGGATTTTTGAGAAGGAATCATATTCTCTTTAAAACTTAGCAAGGGATATAAATTCATTCCTTCAAATTATGATATATCATCATGAAATGTAGGTAGAGAGATAAAACTATTTTATGTTTCTTATCATTTTTAAAAATTTTTGTGTCAATTTAATTCTGGTTGACAGATTCTTTAATCATTTAATCCTTCAATAAGAGAAACCACTGCTGTTTCTCATAGATCTTTTCCTCCTTTGGTTTAGTTACAGCCTTTATGTTCTCTGGTGATTTGTTGGTCTATGTCCTCAAATCTATATTTCCTTCTTTCTCAAACTATATCAAGTTTGTCATCCAATACCATCTGGTCAGTTTAATCAAGTTGAACTTTTAACGTCTCTATCTGTCCATGCTCTGTTTAGTACAGTTGAAGGAAGACAAGGTTTCTCATCAGGGGTCCCAACCTCTGACTTCAACTACTCCTTAGGCTTCACTAGACAGGCCAAATGCCCTAATAGAAACACTCTCACTGGCCTCAAGTTTACTTTCAAATTCAAGGTAATGATCTTTCTCTATAAACATCAATTCTTCATCATTGTATTTCTTATCATTGTTGTCTGAACTTAGATGACTACATTTCTAGCCCTTAGTTCTATATTACCTAAACTCTTTCAGCTTCTCATGAAATGAGGAAAAATTACAAATACCTGATATGATTTGGGAGAATATGAAATAAAAAGTAATTTAAACAGAACCCATAGAGCTGTGCCTGGTAAACCAAAAGTAATCAGTAAATGTTAGCAATTATTATTGTTCAATTATTATAATTACCAAAACTTCTTAAAATGATTTTTCTCTTATATCAATGATCACTAATGGTACTTAAAAATCATTTTTATCAAAATGTTATAAAAACATTAATATTAAAAATTATAAAGAATTTTTTATTAAGCACATTCTAGTCCTTTAAAATGTGTAAATAAAATATTCTGTTTATTACATGTTAAAATCAGAATCATAGAAATTAAAACTTGGAAAAGACTTAAGATTTTCTCCATTTTAAGATCACCATTTAATAGTGAAGCCAGAAAGTGTGTGACTAGCCCAAGGGTGTCCCATCAAAAGCCTCTCTGAAAGATTTAATATTAGGAGAAAATAAATTTGATATATGTTAAAAACAATTTCCTTAATTTCCAATTTTTGATCATTTATCATGAGATTATTAGAAACTGAAGACTATCAAGCCATCCCTTGTACCTTTCAATTTTCATTTTTATTATTGATTTAGTGTACATTTTAAACTATAATTATAATTCTGGATTCGCTATCATTGGTTTATTAATTTTTATATATAAAAAGAGTGTCTATTACGTATCATCACTATGCTAAGTATTTTACAAAGAATACCTAATTTAAGCCTCATATAACCCTGTAAAATAAGTGCTTCTATTATCCCACTGTATATTGAGAGATTAGACAGAATGGATTGGTTCTTTCAGACAAACGTTGATCTTAATTCTTGTATGCTGAGTTTGCTTATATTTTACAGTTTTCCAATCAGAGAGTGTTTATCTGGTTGATCAAGCCCTCTACTCCTAAAAGTACAATGACAGAAAATGAGGTATATGAGTTTATCACTAGTGTCCTATCATCTACCTTAAAAATGGGCCTTAAAAATGGCTATATGAAAGTGTTTATACAAGCTGTTTGTCAAATGATTCTTTCCTAAGTTCCTCATCTCTTTTATTACTAGTGGACATATTTAAAGGAAACCTCATATATTTCTAATAATTGTATAAATAAATCAAGAATTGGTGGCCCACAGTGCATTAAAGGTTGATTTCTTGATTATTTTGATTTCTTGCCCTAATACCATGCATTATAATTCCTGTAATTATTTCAGTTTTCTGATAAACTTTTAAGTTTAAAACTGCCTAAAATCACAGTTGAAGTATTACTCACACATGTTCCTAGTTCAGACTCTTGTTTCTCTCTCTTAAATGTTTAAAATCTCATTTTCTATTGATTTCCTTTACCAGAAAGTGTGTGCTCAGCTTTTAAACTATGCAAGATATTAAGGTTGCTCATTCGCTGATTCCCATTCTATTGCAAGACTTGTGAAACATGTATCTCCTGGTTATACACATCGCAAATCATAGCTTCTGATTTGGTGAAATGCTATGTTTCTTTCATATTTGCATTTCAAAAAGAGAATTGTAAGTTTTCTTAAGAGTAAAAATGCCTATTTGCTGCTTTCATTGAAAATAATGTTTAAATTCAATCTAATCTGCGAGGTCAACTCTAGAGCTAGCATTTTTACTACACAAATTTAGCATTTAGAGTGGTTATATTTAGAGGCTTTTATTGAGATATTGATTTTATGCTTATCTCTTTCTATCTTATATAGGCTGATAATACAGAACTAATAGGAGTAGTTAAAAAGGAATATTCAGTAAAGCTTTTGGAAATAGGTATAATGAAAAAGTACTGTTAATATGTAGGTATGTGGATCACAGTTAGTGCAAAAACAAGATACTCAGACAAGGAAAAAAGTAGCCGCAGGCCTTTTTCTTCCTAGGAAAGGATTGCCATTTTCTTTATTGAATTTAGATCATTTAGATCACTGTCCTCAGATCTATGATGGGCTTTAAAAATCTGATTTCCAACTTATCCAGTTTGTTCTCATTTTTAGGATGGAACAGTGGTCTTTCCAAATTAAATTTTATTAATATAAGCACCTCCAAACTTTGAGGTACTATACTAAACATTGAGGATACAAATGTAAGTGATGTTTTCTTTTCCTATTTAAAGAGTTAGAAGGCTACACACATATATGTATTAAAATTCAATGTAAGAATCATCTTCACACACAATATAAATATAATAGATAAGAAGGCATCTAATCCTAGATAGAAGCAGAAGACATAGCCTTCAGAGGAAGTGATAGCAAACTGAGAGGAGATTATGAGATTTATAGTTCCTCTTTGGGGTGGGTGATGGTCAAGTATGCCTTCCATTTTATGGATATACCACAAAGTTTTTATCTATTTACTTGGTGGACATTTTGAGTTATTTCTACTTTTTGGTAATAACAAATAAAGCTATTATGAACATTCACATACAAGTCATTGTATAGGCATAAATTTCATTTCTCTTTGGTAAATACATAGGAGTATATCAGCTCAATCATATATTCTGTGTATGTTTAACATTATAAGAAACCATTAAACTGCAGTTCAAAATGGTTATACCATTTTACATTCCATTCATTAGCATATAAGCTTTCCAGTTGTTCCACATGCTTGTTAAAAATTGATATGGTAAGTCGTTTTTGCTTTTAGTCATTCTACTATGTATATGGTAGTATCGTGCTGTTTTTAATTTTCATCTCCCTAATGACTAATGATGTTGAGCATCTTTTCTTGTGCATATTTCACATGCTTATTTGCTATGTCATTATTTGATGAAATATCTGTTCAAATTATCTGCTTGTTTTTTTAAATTGGGTTTCTGGTTTTCTTATTTTGGATCTTGAAAGTTATTTTTATATTCTGTATACAAGTATTTTATCATACTTGTATCCATATATGACTTGTAAATATTTCTTTCATACATATCTTGCATTTTTTGTTAGTATATTTATAGGGCAGACATTTTCATTTTCATGAAGGAATTTATCATTTTTTTCTTTGATGGATTGTGGCTTTGGTGTTGTATCTAAGAAATTGTTGCTCATCTGAAGTCACAAAGGTTTTCTCTTGTTTTCTTCTAGAAGTTCTATAGCTTCACGTTTTACATTTGTGTATATGAGCCATTTTGAGTTTATGTTTTAATATGTCATGAAGTACGGAAAAAATTCTTTATAAAACAAAACTCAAAAGGAACATATTCATATATAATTGTTCCAACATCATTTATGGAAAGACTATACTTTTACCCCTGAATTTCCTTTGCCTTTTTGTCACTCAAGTTTCAATTCTCAAGTCTCTACTCTGTTGCTTGGATCTATTTATCTATTTTTATGCCAAAACTTGAAATCAAATAATTCTTTAACTTTGTTCTTTTTCAACATTGGTTTGACTATTCTAGGTCCTTTGCATTTCCATATGAAGTTTAAGATCAGCTTGCTAGTTTCTGAAAAATGCTAGCTGGGATTTTTGATAGGAATTCTGTTCGATCTGTAAATAAATGTCTGGAGTATTGTCATTCTAACAATAGTAATTCTCTGATCCATGCTCATTGAATGCTTCTCATTTATTTAGAGTTCCTTCAATTTCTCTCATCAGTGGACAGGTCTTTCACATATTTTATCAGATTTCTCCTTAAATATTTCATATTTTGAGAGATATTTGTCTGTACTATTCTTTTTTATAGTGTCTTTGTCTTGTATTGATGTTAGAGTAAAATCGATTATTAACAGAATTGGTTAGAATTTATTCATTCTCTTTCTTTCTTTCTTTTTTTTTTTGAAGAGTTTGTATAAAATTGGTATTGCTTCTTCCTTAAATATTTGGTTGATTCTAGCTCTAAAGCCATCTGGATTGGGAACATTCCTTTGGGTAAGTATTTTTACTAGTAATTCAATTTCTTTAATATCCTTTATCATTCCTGATGTTTATATCTTTTGTCGCCTTTTTTCATCTTGATCTATCTGGCTAAAGTGGTTTATCAATTTGATTGATTTTCTCAAGGAACCAGCTCATGACTTCATTGCTTTTTCCATTGTTTTTCAGTTTACTGATCTCTACTCTGATTCTTATTCCTTTTTCTCCTTACATATAAATAGTTTGTATTTTCCCTTTTTATTTCTTCTTTGAACAATAGGTTATTTAGAAAGTGTGTTAGTTAGCTGTCAAATGGTTTGTGATTTTGTAGATATCGGCTATTGATCTCTAACTTAATTCCATTATGGGAAAAACAAGATATTTTCAAATTAACTGTTTGTTTTATAGACCAAATTAAGTTTTATCTCAATAAATATCCCATGTACACTTGAAAAGTATGTGTATTCTATTTTTGTTGGAAGCACGGTACTATACATATCACTATGGTCAAGTTGGTTATTATATTCTTTACTAATTTTATGTGTACTCGTTCCATCGATTATTGTGAGATTCATACTGAAATCTCAAACTGCAATTGTGTCATTGCCTATATCTCATTATAGTTCTATTAGTGGCAGCTTCATGCATTTTAAAGTATGATTAGTAGAAAAGGGCCTCATTACACAAAAAAGAATAAAAATCAAATTATACTCTTTTAAAAGTCTGACCCAGATGAATTTAAAACTTATGTGTAAATGCAAATTATAAATGTGATAGAAGGAAATATTGAAAATATTTTTATGTCTTAGGAGTGGGTAATGACTACACTAAACATGCCAAAATAAATCACTAATTATAAGGAAATAAAAATAAATTTGAATTAATCATACTTAAGTTTAACTGTGTAATTAAGTTCAGAGTTTCTGTTCAATAACAAATCAGCTTGTGCAAATTTAACAGAGATTTAACCTATTTGCCAAATCTAAAACTCTATAGTGAAAGAATATGCTTCAAAAAAGTTCTGATAAAAACTGTCAAAAAAAGTGAAAGAAACAATAGAAAAATGGGCAAAACCTATAGAAAGTCAATTCTCAGAAGAACAAAAGAAAATGATTGGCAATTACATAAAGAAATGCTCAAATTTGTTAGAGTTCAGAATAAGTAAAACATCAGTAAGGTACTACTCTATACATATCAGTCTGGAAAAAATTAGTTAATGTTGAAATTTCCTAGTTTTCTGAAAACAGGAAACCATCTTTTCATACTTACAAAAATTTATACTGGTGCAGCCCCACTGGAAAACAATGTGGCAGTGTTAGGTAGCTTAAATATTCTTATAATTCATGGCCCATAAATCCCAGAGGGATTCCTGTGAATTTCCCAAACAAGGTGAGAGTGAGATTTTAATTGCATTGCCTTGTGGAAAGGAGTAGGAGACAATCTGGGGCTCCGTTGAGGGATGGGTGACATACAAACAATGATATACTATGAGGTGTTTGAAAGCCAAAAGAGCTAATAGTATGATAAGCAATGTGGATAGATCTTTAAACAATGTCGAGTAAAAAATTACGACATACAAAAATATCGATAACAAAATGCCATTTATGTAAATAAAAAACACTCACTAAACTACATACAAAGTCTGTCTGGAAAGTATCAGGCCACTGCTAACACAATTTTTCATATTACATGGCTGGATACTTTCCGTACAGACCTTGTATTTTCGAAAAATACATAAAATTTGAAGATACCTATTAAACACCTAGGAAAGAGGGGAATATAAATAGGGAATAAACAAAAGACAAAATGAATAGATGCATATTATTTAATTTATGCAAATTAAATAATTTAAATTATTCAATTTGCTTCTAAAGGTGAAATTAAATGATCTTTGACTCCTAAAATCCAAAAATTAAAAAAATAAAAAAGTTACAGTTAAACCTTAACATAAAACTAAAATTACATGGAATCAAGCACAAGTAACACAATTTTACTGCAGTAACACAATGATTTACTGCAGTTCATATAGGAAACGAAACTTCCTTGAACCAGGTATTTGTAAAACAAGAGGTATACTTGTGAGGTTATAGATTATTTATTGCCCTCTAGAGTACACTTATATTAATTAGCACAAAAATCAGCTCAGTAACAATTAATAAAGAAATGTGTTTAAGTGCCATATGTTTCTGTTAATTCATGCATACCACTGCAATTATCAGTAAATGCTAAGCAGAGATCAGCCAATTACTGACCCTAGTCTATATTACAAAGTCAGTCTAAAATTAATTGGAGTTAGATTATGAGCTTGGATTCTAGTCATGTCTAGACAGTTTCTAAAATAGACTTTTCTAATTGTCCATACACAAAACCTCTGAAAATAAATAAAAGGGTGTAATAAAACCAAGACTCAAATGCCCTGTTCCCTGAAGTTGAATCAAACTTCCACTACTGTTTGGTGGATGTGAACATTAAAAAATAAACCATTAGTCTATCTTCTTTTGAAAAGTTTCTGTTCATGTCCTTTGCCCACATTTTGATAGGGTTGTTTGGTTTTTTCTTGCTGAGTTTCCTGAGTTCTATATAGATTTTAGTTATTAAGCCCTTTAAAGGATATGTAGCATATGAATATTTTTTCCCATTCTGTAGATTGTCTGTTTCCTCTCATGATAGTTTCCTTGGCTGTGCAGAAGCTTTTTAATTTGATCAGGTCCCATTTATTTATTTTTGTTGTTGCTGTGATTGTCTTTGGGGTCTTCTTCAAAAATTCCTTGCCTAAGCCAATGTCTATAAGAATTTTTCCAACATTTTCTTCTAGAATTCTTATGGTTTCATGCCTTAGGTTTCAGTCCGTTATCCACCGTGAGTTGATTTTTGTGAGAGGTGAAAGGTGTGGATCCTGTTTTAGTCTTTTACATGTAGCTATCCAATTTTCCCAGTTTATTGAATAGGAATTCATTTATTGAATGAACCATTTACTGAATAGGAATTCTTTTCCCCAGTGTACATTTTTGTCTTCTTTGTCAAAGATTATATGGCTATAAGAAGATAGACTAATGGCCAACAAACATATGAAAAAATGCTCAACATTTCTAATCATCAGGTAAATGCAAAGCAAAAACCACAATGAGATATCACTTAACTCCAGTGAGAATGGCTTTTATCAGAAAGTCCCAAAACAATAAATATTGGCATGGATATGGAGAGATAGGAATATTGATACACTGCTGGTGGGACTGCAAACTATTACAACCTCTGTGGAAAATAATATGGAAATACCTTGAAGAAATACAAGTAGAACTAACATTTGATCCAGTAATACCATTACTGGGCATCTACCTAAAGAAAAAAAGGCATTCTAGAAAAAACTCATCTGCACTAGATGTTTATAGCAGCACAATTCACAGTTACAAAGATGTGGAAACAACCCAAGTGCCCATCAATACATGAGTGGATTAACAAAATGTGTTACAGGTATATCATGGAGTTCTACTCAGCCACAAAAAACAATCGTGATATAGAACCTCTTGTATTATCCTGGATAGGGCCCGGAGCCCATTCTACTGAGTGAAGTATCACAGGAATGGAAAAACAAGCACCACATGTACTCACCATCAAGTTGGTATTAACTGACCAAGACTTATGTGCGCATATAGTAGCAACATCCATCGGGTGTTGGGCAGGTGGGAGAGGGAGGAGAGGGGAGGATGGGTATATTCACACCTAATGGTTATGGTGTGCACCATCTGGGGGATGGACATGCTTGAAGCTCTGACTTTGGTGGGGCATAGGTAATATATGTAACCTAAACATTTGTACTCCTGTAAAATGCTGATATCAAACAAACAAACAAACAAACCACAGCTTTGTCTGAGGAGAACAGATGGAGCTGCGGCTTACCCTTGCATTCTCTAGGTGTCACCATTCATGTCACAGTCTCATAGACTTAAATATTTATTAGACAATTGTTGGCAAATGATAGTAAATTATTCAGAGAATGAGGTGATTTATTCTTACTCTCTCAGAAGTGACGTTTAGGTCAGCGGAGGTCCTAAGAATAGCAAGAGTAGCATCACTAGTTTAAAAGAGGTATAGAGATGATTTCCCCTCTCCTGCACTCTGCTTCAATTCACCTCACCTTCCTCTATTATCTTATTCTTGAAAAGAAGAAATATCTTTAACCCTATTTCCTGGCAATTCAGTACTTAGATCACACAGACGTATCTATTACTACTCTTTAAAAGGTAGGCTGTACCCCCTCATGCTTAGTTCTTTCTTTATATGTAAGCCATACCATGTGGGAGTCTCCAATATAGCCAAATATAAACAAATGAACCCATAAATCTCATCATTATAAAAAATAACACAAACCATTAATTAAATAAATATAGATAATTTAGTAACGTTAACTTTAGTACATTTTATATTCAGTCTACATTGAATTTTATGTCTTGCTTAACCCAAGCCCTCTAGCGCAAAGTCCTGATGTGTGTGAGTGTGAGAGGGAGTGTGTGTGTGTGTGTGTATCGTAATATCCAGAGTACACTGAGTTCTCCCACTGGTTTTACCAAAATCACTCATGATCCATCTTTCTGTCACTCTACAGCAACAGTTAGCTTTTGTTCATGAGAAGTTGCATGAGGGATCCTCAAGACTATTGTCAGTTTCAATGATTCACCAGAAGGACTCAAAGAACTCAGAAAACCTGTTATACTCATGATTGTAGATTACAGTTAAAGGATAAAGCTTAAAATTAGCAAAGAAAAATATGATTATGGAAGCATCCAAGAGAGACCAGGCACAAGCTTCTATTTGTCCTGTCTCAGTGGAGATGCAGAGACAACACTTAATTTTCCCAGGTTGCAAACCAGGGATATTCACCTGAGCCTTCGTTTCTAGGGTTTTTATTGGAAGTAAGTCACACAAGCATGTGGCTCTCATTTTAGTGACCTGAGATACTCAGACCTAGAACCCCAGAAATCAAACTGATACAGTGTGACTCAAAGTCCCAGAAATAAGGGGGAAAAAAAGCATTCATCACAATGCAAATTGTTAGCATAAACTGTTTGACATCTCCAGGGTCTCAAATCCACAAACACATTCTTATCATGTAAGATATTCTAAGAGTTAAGAGTTAAGAGATTTTCTTTCTGGAGGTGGTCAAGGGTCAGTCCTGAAGACTTAGGAATGTACAGAGTTTGAGCAAACTAGACCTGCTAAGTTAACTCTTCAATGCACATTAACCCTCTTAGCAACCTAAATCTGCTAAGTTAACTCTTTACTGCACATTAATATGGGAAAGCACAGTCATAGAGAATAGACATAATTTCTCTCCTTTTCTCAGTGGCTTCTACATAAAAGGGCAAAGCAATGGCAATTGGCAAAAGGGCTTTCAAGGAAATTTTCCTTAAATCTCTTTTACTTAAATTCCAGGTTTATTTAGAAGGATGAGGAAACTGCAATCAATCACATTTTATCCAATCTGACCTCTATTGCTTTTAATAACTTTTGAAGAAAATTTCCCATAGGAAACTTCCAGAAGAACAGACAATTTAAAGTATGCATCTTGCTTTCTCTTTGACCCACTTAGTCTTGAATCTCATACTACTCAAGGTCTACATTGCATCTATTCCTCACTGAGTGCATATTCTCGGAACCATAACTGTTTGCTGGATGTACTTTCACTGCCTGGCACCCCTCCATTAACAATTTGGATGTAATGGTGTAGTGTGCTTGGCTCAATTTGATGGCAAGCTTACAAGTAAGGCTGCTGATTATTGCATCACAGTTCAACAACTCTGGGTGATAGTGCAGAAAAGCATAACCTTTCCATTATGCCCACGGCATTTGGCAGGGCACACAGGCACAGGCAGGCCATTGGCAGAAAAACCCATCATCATTTATAGTTGATCCTGAGAATTTGGAGCCCAGGGTATGGTACAAAGCATTTCTTTCCCCTTTCCTCCTGCCACCTTTTAGTCTATATACAACCTCCCCTAAGTGAATTACTGGAATCCACTTATGCCTTGGACTTCCACTTCATTCTTTTATCTTTTGGGGTTTTGCACAGAATCCAGGCTTTATCTTGTTGATGGTTATTTAAGTTGACATCATTGAGCTAGGTTTGCCCCTTATGCCTGAGGCCAGGGATATCAGGTGATATTTCACTGGTTAGGTTAAAGAGACCCATTTCTGCCTCTATTTTTTTTTTCCTGAGAGCGCTATAAAAGAACTTTATCTTCAATAAATTACAAGGGAAGAAACTTATCTTCGGCTAATGTTGATTATCTCTCAGTGAGGAAAAAATATTATGCTCCTTTGTTCAATATATTTTTATTGTTATGTTTCTACTCTCTTATTTGTAAGTAAATATCATGCCTGCGTATATATGCACATTTGATTATAGTGTATCTTGTTCATATAAACCCATTTATAGAAAAATAGAGTATATAAGAGTATATAGAGTATATTGCACATTTTATTTCCTCTTTTACATATAGTTCAGATCTCCTTCCTGCAATATATAACCTCCAGGCTTAAACATATTGGATTTTTTTTTTTAGATTAGGCATCTAACCATATGCTTTATAAAATATCACCACAATATGGGAAGGATACTCTCAACATTCTATTTATTTTTATCTAATGGAACCATTAGTATTGTCTGAAACCGTATTATTAGAAATACAGTTTCTCCAGCACATACATAGACCTACTGAACCAGAAACTCTTGAGGTATTTCTCAATAATTTGTGTTTTGACAAATCCTTCAGGTGCTTCTGAACCATACTCAGTTTTGAAAACCACTGCCTTAGATAATGAGAAAATTTCTAAGCTAAATATTAACTTAGAAATTAGGCATTATAGATTAATGTCATTATGATATTTTATGCTTGAGAAATACATACACAGTCATAGAGATAACTTTTGGTCCTGACTGTGAACATGTCTACAAAATCAATGGATGAGTGATATAGAAAGTATTGTCCTAGTCAGTCTAACCACAGAAAGGCTTCTTGCTCTAACTAACATTTCTATCTTGTGTCAAAAAAGCAGCTGATCTACAAATAGTTGATTTTGATTTGGGAGGGATACATTCGTCTTCAGTAAATCTGACAATTGAGCAGATCTATCTTTTTAAAGGTAGATCTACCTCTCAAAACCTACCTTTTTCTGAAGGCAAATTATGTATAAATATGTCAATGGAAATGTATTTCTGCTTCTGATGTAACAGATTAGACTGTCTAGGAAGATGAGAACTAGTCAAGGTCAAGCTTTTTTTTCTGGCATATAGGAATTGTGTGGAGGTGGTAAGAAAAGGTAAGGTGCATACCTTATTCAAGTTCATCTTGAAGGACCATCCAGGTCATTTAGGAGTTTCTCTTAAGGGCAATTGCAGTAAATGTTAGAGTCGACTTAGTAGCAGCCATTCCTCCTTGCAAGAGAGTCAGTGTCTATACATCCATTAGAGATTTATTGATCCAAAGGACAGATACCCCTATCATAAAATGTCCTAACCTTGGCCCAGTAGAGGAAGATTATACAGATAGGGATTGGTATGGTTTCTACTTTTTATTTAGTACCTGACTTAAGAGAAATTTGTTTGAATTTTCCAAGCATATTCAAAAATTGGAAAGACTAGAAATTTCTCAACTCAGTCATACAGTGTTTTAACATATGTGTATAATGTCTTCCCCTGTACCAAATACAAAAACAACTCTGGACTCAAAATCTAGAAAACGTGTATAAGCAATGCAAAATATTTTCAATAAGTATCTTGCTAGTCTTAAAAAGTATCAAATGACAACTAAAATTGCTATTAAATATTATACATGATGTACACATGTCTAGTGTATCAACTTGGCTAACTTACAATAACTTTATAGGATTGGCAGAAGAAATTTCCATCTCAAGATATCTGGGTCTTAACTGCTGAAATGTGTGAATATATTACCTTGCATGGAGAAAAGGAGATGGGATTTGGCAAATGCAATTAAGGTTATGACTTTTGAGATCTGGAGATTATTTTGGATGATCTGCATGAGCCCGAACTAATCACATGAGTCCTTAAAAGTGAGAAAACTTTCTTGGCTGTGGTTAGAGAGAGAGGTGACTATGGAAGAGGGTTAGAAACATGTGATATGAGAACCACATGACTCCTTTTCTCTAGTTCTGAGATGCGGGGGTTACATGTAAGGGCTGGAGAAAGTCCTCTAGAAGCCAAGAGTAGCTCTGAGCTAACAGCTCAAGCCAGAAAGGTAATGGGGACTTCAGACTATTTTTCTTATTGGACTATTTTCACCAATGCCACAATACAAATATATAATTTTTTTAAATAAGCTTTGATATTTATTATGTGGAATTTTTATTTTTTCCCTCATCAAAATTTACATTTTTGTGCTTGGCTTTTTCATTTTAATATACATTCTAATATTAACTTGTTTACTCATACCAAACAAGTTAAAAATAAAACAGAGAATGTTTTATTGGAAATGCATTGACTTTATAGACTGATGTGGGTATAATTGACAACTTTATCATAGTACATCTTCTTATAGATAAGGGGCATCTATTCATTTGCTTAGGTCTTTTAATCGATTTTATAATTTTCTTAATGCATTTCTTGCATATTATCTTTGTTGGATCATTTTTGAACATTATTTTTATGAAACATTAAATTATTATTATTAAATCTGTTTGATAAAATATATAAAATGTAAATCTCCTCTGAATAACATTAAAATTCCTTTTAATGACAAATTTTTATATTTAATATTCATGACCTTATTACTAAATTTTGTCAATTTTCTTTCTTTCTTTTTTTTTTTTACCTCTTGGACCTCCTAAGAAGTCTTTAGAAGTATACTTTTCTTATTTTTTCCAAATAAAGAGTTTATGTTTATTTAAGAATCATTGATCTCTAATTTACTTTCAGAGTAATTTATGGTTGAAGGAATTGAGGAAAGAAAGGTTATTTGACCTAGGTCAAAGCAAGTAAATGGTAGAGCTGAAAAATCTTACATTATCCATCTAAATTCAATGTATTCACTCTTACTACTAACTTTAACTACCTGTGCTACTCCCCATGGTTGAATGTTATCAAAATATTTAAAAAATAATTTTAAAACATTCATTTTACACTGATTATGTCATTTTTTTTTTTTTTTTTTTTTTTTTTAGACAGAGTATAGTTCTGTTGTTTGGGCTAGAATGAAGTGGCACCATCATAGATCACTGCAACCTCAAACTCCTAGGCCCAAGAGATCCTCTAGCCTCAGCCTCCTGAGCATCTAGGACTACATATGCCCCACCATGTCTGGCTAATTTTTTGTATTTTTGTTGTTGTTATTGTTGAAATGTGGTCTCCCTATGGTGCTCAGGCTGTTCTCAAAGTCCTGGGATCAAGCAATCCTCCCGCCTTGGCCTCCCAAAGTGTTAGGATTATAAGCATGAGCCAACACATATGGCCTCATGTGAAATTTCTATTACAGAGAGTTCTTGATTACGATGGTTCAACTTGCAATTTTTTGACTTTATAATGGGTTTATCAGGACATAACCTCAGTATAAGTTGAAGAGGTTCTGTACTTTATTTTTTATCACCCTTTCTTTTTCTGACGTGCTTGTGAATTTTGAGTGCATTGAATCATTTAAAATTTACAGCAATAAAGTATACTTACATGTTCAATTATGAAATGATTCTAAATGACATAATTGGGAAAATATGCCAACATAACTTATCGTTGACGTGTAAGAAACATGAGACAATTGAATCTAATAAAAAATGGCAAAGATATGTTCAATTACCTATCATAAGAGCAATTAGTGAATCCATATTTTCCAATAGGTAATATCAACAAAAAGATGAGTATGTATTATTTTGGCTCTATTAGAAAGTTTCAGAAACATACTGGTCAAACAACTTTCAAACCTAATGTCAACTTTTCACTTCAAGTACAAGGAAAACTCCTAAAATTCTCCATAGAAATATTCTACTATAGTAAATCAGATGATTTGAATTTATTAAAATGGAAAGTTATTGACTAAACACTATTTCAGGAAAAACCAGCTGTTGAAGTCAGCTGTTCTGATATAAATAAAACAAGTTAAACCATAGGGCAGAATCTTAGAAATTTGGAAACTTAATCATGCCATCTGGAAATAAATAGACTAATCAAAGAATGGAGATTTAGAGAAAATAAAATTATAAATAACTTGAAAAACAATAACAAAAATGTGTTATCTATGCCCTAAGTTTGATTTGCTTACCACCTACAAGACTACCATATTTCTGTATTTCTGTTACACTGTACCTCTTGTTATGTCTTAGTTTTGTTATTTTAATATATGGATGATAATTTTCTAAACTGAATTTTCCATTTTCCATGCATAAGTTACATTTTATTATGTAACCCAAGTTTATTGTCCATAAATCAATTCCCAGAAATAAAAGACATGCAGAAATTTTCCATATGGAGATCAGAATGGTGATGAGTGTATGACTGCATGTGAGTGTGGGAAGAGAGAAAGAGAGGAGAGGGGAGAGAGAGAGAAGAGAGAGAATAAACTAAATTCCTCTAAAGAACTTTTGAAAATCTCTTTGATCTTTAGGATTAATAATGCTAAGTAGAAAAATGCCCAATAAATAATGAAGACAATTGTCCCTACTGCAATAAAGAAACAAAAATGACACTATGTCTTTAAACAATTTATATTTTTCTATATGCTTATGTTATGTAATCTTCTTAGAATGGACTGCCCTGATCATCTTACCTAAAGCAATTGCTGCTGCACTGTCCAAGTCCCTGAACCCCACTGCATTCTATACCTGGGGCAGAATTGAGATTTTGTGAGATAATTATAGAATCATATTAGAAGTTGTATAATTGCCTATTTCATAAACTTAAAATGCACACCACTTCCATTTCAGTAAACTATTATTTTCCATTACAAGGTTGGAGAAACATGGCACTGATAAAAACAAAGGAGACATATAGATAAGTCCTCAAAATTTGTTTTGAAAAGTTCATTTCTGTTATATTAATAATGACAGAATTAAATATAACCCCCTATAAAACATATGGCTATAGTAAACATGACTTCAGTCAATCTAAGAGAATTCAAAATTCTTGGATTTTTTGACATTCTTATGATTATCAATTACACATATATGAGAGTGGAAATGTATATGATTTTCTGGTCACATAAAAACTTTGAAATTTCAAATTATATTTTTTGTATACATAATGAGGTTTGCCATTTGCAAGATGGAGAGGACCAAAGAGAGAAGAGAGAGAAACAGAGACAAGAGATAATTTGGTTAACGTCTTTAACTCATTGATCAAAATTAGGACTGCCAAAAACATTCAGAGAGAATTTCTACTCAGAATTAAGCCAATAGTGACAGTTCTGTCTCATCATTTTGGATCCTGATAAATCCTTTCTCCATGAATAATTTAGGTTTGGTGATATTATAATGCAAAGCTTTTTTTTTTCAGATTCTTATCACCATTTTCTTAAAGTATTTTAATATATTTGAAAAATGCCATATTTCTACTTGAAGAATGTAGAAATGAACCTTATAAGGGATGACTTTCATAGATACATTTCAGATCTTCTGATGTGCAGTCTAGAATTATCAATATTTCTTCACAGCTAATTATATTTTAATTCTCTCTGGAATCCTTAAGCATACAACACACTTTTTCAGGAAATGATTTATATCTGAAAATTTACCCCTGTTGTAACATTGAAATGCTTTGCTAAATCTAGTTTAAGTAAATATTGCTTTAGTAGGGACCAAATTGATATATTCTTTCTAGTCTAAATATAGCATACACATTTAAGCAAAAGCATCCAAAATAATTTGGGTAAGAAAAATCTTTGATCAAGATTATGAAAGCATTGCATGTTCTATAGTAATTTTATACAAGTTTAGCCTACACTATTATAAGGTATAAATCCCATTCCCTTACTATTTTTACCCTTATTGTTCTGGGATGATTTAGATTCAGCTGTTGGGTACTGCCAACTAGTGCATGAAACCTTTTCTTTCAGGAATTATGGTCTGATATCCCTTTATTATATTGTCTAGTTTTTTTTTATTATATAGTTTAGAAAACACAAAAGGTAATCATAAAATATAAAAATACTGTATATAACAATGTAAGAACTTAAGTTATGTAATAATTCATGTCATGAGGGTAAAAACTGAGAAATTAACAGATGCCTGGTTGGTATGTGAAGGGGTTTGCTTAGTTACTGGTGAAAAATGATAAGATTTTGTTTATAAATGTGAACTACATACAAAATGTAAATTCTAGTTAATTATTTACTGAACATTTACTAAGCATCATGAATTGTATAAAGTGACTTGCATGCTTACTGTAGTTTAATCCTCACAATGACCATCAAAATGTGGTGGAATGTCATACTAGAGGAAACTGGTTTGACAGATTAACTAACCTGACAAACTTGGCAGGAATTTGACCCAGGTATTTCAGGTAAGATATTAACCATAACCCTAGAGTTTATACTAAGAAGTAGCTTTATATCACTTTGAATAGTTGATATTTTTTTCTTCTTTTTAAGAAAATAGACTTTAGTTTTTGAAGATTTATTTATTTCTTTATATATAAACAATAAACACTAGTGAAATAACCATCAATTCCACATGTACCTTCCCAAAAGATACATGCAGAGCATACTCTTAGTGTAGTGGTGAAATGATCAGAGAAGTGCTTTAGGCCACAACAATAGTCACAGTAAGCTTTTCTCTCCAGTAGGAGGGCTTTGAGGAAAAAGGATCCTTACAAAGTACTTTGGGTAGAGTGACTACTTGAGATTTTATTTCTGATTCTACAGAGTTTCTTATGAAATACTTATCCAAACAGATGCTTCAGGGTAAATAAAGACTTTATATATCATTTCAAAGAGTTTAAAAAGAAAAACAAAGCTAACAAAATCATTGTTGTATTTTGAAGACAGTAAGTAATCCTTCCTTATAATTCAATTTTGTTTCTTTAGTTTAACATAGATAAAATGCTTTAATTTAAAATTATTTGAAAGATGAATACTCAGTTCAGAAGTCTATTTGACCATCAAAAGGTAGTATTTAGGAGTCATGTCAGTAAGATGGCAGAACAGGAAGTCTCAGGCTCAATTGTCTCCTACAACAAGTTTAACTAGCAACTATCCACATATTAGAACATTCCTTCTAAATCCCTAACACCTGGAAACCAGCCTGAGCCATCAGTGTGGTATGCAGAACTGAATGAAATTTGAATTAGAAGGATAAAAAAAATGGTCTACCTCCAACAGTATTTCCTCCACCTCCTCCTCCAAATTGGCACAGTGCCAGATGGAGAGGATTTCTCTGGATTCATAGTTTCTATGCTGGTGGGGGGGAGGGGGAAGAAAACCAGAGGCAATCATCAGCTATCCTTGCATTCTAACGTAATTCTCAAGAAGCCCACTATGGTCTCTCCTCATGGGAAACACTGGGGAAAATGGCACAGCTTAACCACCCACGGGTCAGGTACAAAGTGACCAGCTCGTGCATCTTGATGGTATGTATCTGTGTTCCTGCCAACTATAGTGCCCAATCGGTGATAACAAACAACCTCATAGCACCGCCACAAAACTGAGCTGATTATCTTCAGAAAGATGGTGGTAAGTACAATTTAGCTTCAGCTCCTAGACTGCTAGTCTCCCTGTCCAGCCTCAGAACACATGTCAACAACTCTGCCCAGGCAGAGAGACACGCATCTCCACTCATTTCTGAGAAGTGAAGGGACTAAACTGTTCTGGCTTGGGAAGGTAAGCGGCAGCTCCACACAGCCAAAAAGCCCACCCAAAGACCTCACCTTTGTGCATTTTAGAGAAACATAGGGTCTAATTCTACTTGACCATGGAGGTCAATCAGCCACTCTACTCAGGCAAAATCCCGTCCTATAGCTTCACTCAGATAGAGAGATAATCTCCAATTGTACATTTCTAAATAGCATATCCTTGAGTCTCACCTGTCTAGTACAGTAACTCTGCTTAACCTCAGAGACCAACCTGCAGCCCTACCCAACTGCAGATTCCAAGTAGCAGAATTCCATGACTAGGGAATACATATTATGACCAATGTGCCAAGAACCCAGTGATTATCCAGCAGTTTCATCTGAAAGCAGTATCCAGCTAGTGGTGTCATTAGTCAGTAGAGCCCCAAAAGTAGCCCCTTCTGACATCAGAGCAGAGGAAGTGGTCTAGCCAACTAGACAACACAACTCTGTCTTCCTAGAGTTTTCACCATTTGGCCCTTCTAGAATCACAGGCTAGACTAAATAATGAAGCTCTGTCCTGGCAAAGAACACCTTTTAGGGCAAGAAAAAGCTGTCTCTTAAAAGTGCAGAAAATAACATAAGGACATAAGGATTATGAAGATTTAGGGAATCATGACACTTCCAAAAAAAAATTAGGTTCAATAATGGACCCCAAAGCAATGGATATCTTGTGAAATGACTGAAAAAATCAGAACAATTCTCATAAAGAAGTTCAGTTAACTGCAAGAATATAAAGATATCAAATTTAATAAAATTTGGAAAACAATATATGAAAAAGGTAAGAAGATTATAAAATAATAAAAATAACTAGATATAAATTCTAGAGATGAAAAATATAATAACCAAACCAATAATCTCAATAGAAAGCTTTAGCCAAAGGCTCAAGCATCAGAAGAAAGAATCAGTGAGCTGGAAGACAGAACATCCAGTCAGAGGAGCAAAAATACAAAATAATTAAAAAATAAAAACTGAGAAAATGCTATAGGAATTATGGGACACCATCAAGAGACCAAACATTTGCATAATAGGATTTGTATAAGGAGAAGAAAGAGAACAAAGGCCAGAAAGCATATGTACAGAAATAATGGCTGAAAACTTCCCTAATCTGGGGATAGATGCCAACACCCAGGTATAGGAGACACTGTAATCTCCAGTAAAATTCAACCCAAAGAAAATTATACCAATACAAATAATAATCAAACTATCAAAAATCAACAACAAAATAATCCTGAAAGCAGCAGTAGGTAAGAAAGATATCACATACAATGGAGTATCAATATGACTATTAGCAGATTTCTTAGTAGAAACCCTATAGACCAGGAGAGAGTGAGACAATGTATACAAAATTTTGAAAGAAAAAAAAAAACAAAAAACTGCCAACCGAGATTAACTTATCCAGTAGAGCTATTCTTTAGAAATAAAGGAGAGATAAAGATTTTTCTAGGAGAAAAAAAAAAAAAAAAAAGCCTAGGACATTCATCACCACCACAACTGCATTATAGGAAATGCTAGAGTCCTTCAAGCTGAAAGAAAAGAATTCTATGCATAACAAAAACATTTGAAAGTGTAAAACTCACTGGTAAAAACAAATCTTGGGAAAATTCAGAACACGCTAATACTGTAATAATGGTGTGTAAATTACTTATATCTTTAGGCATTTTGGAAAACAGTATAGAATTTCCTCAAAAAACTAAAAATATGATTACCATATGTTCTAGTAATACCACTACTAGGTATATACCCAAAGGAATTAAAATCAGTATGCCAAAGAGATGTCCTGACTCTTGTGTTCCTTGCAGTATTTTTCACAATAGCTGATATATGGAAACAAACTAAGTGTCCATCAATGAATGAATGCATCTTTAAAATGTGGTATAAATAAATAATGGAATACTATACAGCCTTACAAAAACAGGAAACTCTGTCATTTGTAACAACGTGAATGAACCTAGAGGAAATTATATTAAGTGAAATAAGTCAGACACAGAAAGACAAATACTGTATGGCCTCACTCATATGTGAAATCTATAAAAAGTTGAACTCCTAGAAGTAGAGAGTAGAATGGTGGTTACCTGAGGCTGGGGGATGGCTGGAAAGGAAAAAGGAGATGTTGTTCAAAGACTACAAAGTTATAGTTATATAACAATAATAAGATCTGGCACTCTTTTCCACATTATAATAACTATAGTTTATAATAATGCATTCTATATTTTGAAATAGCCATTGGAGAGGATTTTGAATGTTTTCACCACAAAGAAATGATGAATCTTTGAGGTGATAAATGTGTGAATTGCCTCAATGCAATCACTACAAAATTTATACGTATACCTAAACATCACATTGTCCTCTATAAATACATACAATTAATATTTGTCAATTAAAAATAAAACAAAAAGGTAGAATTTAAAATTCTACCTTTGATTTGATTTATTATTTTTTTAAATTTATTTGTAACTGACAAATACTGATTGTATATATGATATTCTATATTTAAGGGCATGGAGTGGGCAGGAAAACTATGCCAGAAAACAATTTTCTAATAAATTAGAACATAGTGATATCTTGCTTGGTTGTGTAAATTTTGTTATTTGCAATCCCATCATAGCTGAAACAACAGACCGAAATACACATTTTTTGAATAATACACGTTCTTCAAAGAACATCCAAAACAATGTAGCAAAAAAGCATGAAATTAAAGTTGTTTTCCAAATAAGAGCACACGTTTTGCATCTGCATTAGATTGTTTTAGCATTTTAATTTTGAAACTATACATATACAATAGTTAATTACAGATGGAAAAACCAATCAATCAGCTAGCTGTTTTGATTATACTGTGCCAGGTTAACTGCTTTCACTGATTTGTGTCCCACTTAATTTAAAAGGCTTATGTAAACAGATATAAATATGATTTTTCTGAGTGTGTGTGTGTGTTTTAACTTGACAAGTGACTATGTATGTTATTACAGCCTTAAACTAGACAATGTGTTTCAAATATGAAAAATTCAGACATAAAAATAACTACTCTAATTGACTTCTTACAATTCTGCTAGTATTATTAATTGTTTGACTTACTGTTTGGTAGTATTGTTGAACATAGTTTGGACGACTGACTTTGAAGTCATGTTTATTATGTAATTTAAGAAAAGGGAGAAGAAGATTAATTCGTTTATATTCCCATTTCATTTTATAAAGGATTTCAGGTACTATATATTAAACATATATTAACTAAGGCATCAAACTATTATAAAGATATGTATACACACATACATACACATATATACACTATGCGTTTTTACGTAAATATAAAATATATAAAACACACACCTTGTTTAGTTTCTAATATGGCAGGTGGTGTCTGTGGGTGACAGAATAATGGCCAACAAACTTATGAAAAAATGTTCAATATCTCTAATCATCAGGGAAATGCAAATCAAAACCACAATGAGATATCACTCCAGTGAGAATGGCCTTTATCAAAAAGTCCCTGAACAACAAATGCTGGCGTGGATGTGGAGAGCGAGGAACACTCCTACACTGCTGGTGGGACTGCAAACTAGTTCAACCTCTGTGGAAAGCAGTATGGAGATACCTGAAAGCAATACGAGTAGATCTACCATTTGATCCAGCAATTCCACTACTGGGCATCTACCCAAAAGATCAAAAGTCACTTTATGAAAAAGACATTTGCACTCAAATGTTTATAACAGCACAATTCACAATTGCAAAGCTATGGAAACAACCTAAGTGCCAATCAATTAATGAGTGGATTAATAAAATGTGGTATATGTATACCATGGAATACTACTCAGCTTTAAGAAACAATGGTGATATAGCACCTCTTGTATATTCCTGGATAGAGCTGGAACCCATTCTAAGTGAAGTATCTCAAGAATGGAAAAACAAGCACCACATGTACTCACCAGCAAATTGGTATTAACGGATCAACACCTAAGTGGACATATAGGAGTAACATTTATCGGATGTCAGGAGGGTGGGAGGGGAAAGGGAGGGAGGGTTATATACAACCACAACGAGTAAGATGTACAATATTTGGGGGATGGACATGCTTGAAGCTCTTACTCGAGGGGGGAGGGGGCATGGGCAGTATAAGTAACCTTAACACTTGTACCCCCATAATACGCTAAAATTAAAAATAAATAAATAAATAAATAAAATATATAAAACAAATATATAAAATATATTAAATAAAATAATTAAGACAAAGACAGACCTAATGGGGATTGTTGAGTAGTAAGAGGGGGTGAATAAGTGATCAAATTACATTGTCTTCTAAACATTGTAGCGAAAGCTTTTCAATGTTTTTTTGTTTTATTTAAAAAAGTATGGCCATGCTTTTATGTGTACCTTGCAAGAAACATGTTTTTTGGGGGCTCTATATTGTGAAAGAAATTCTTCACATAGAGCTTTTTACAGAGGCATGAGCAATTGATTTCATGGGGCTGTTTTTAGTTTCATTATCTGATGAAAAACTGATTGGAAAATGTTAGAATTGATGAATTTAATTGACT
The DNA here is from genome assembly GCA_008750895.1 of Mirza zaza. Lineage (NCBI taxonomy): Eukaryota > Metazoa > Chordata > Mammalia > Primates > Cheirogaleidae > Mirza > Mirza zaza. The sequence goes on along the minus strand of VSMD01063985.1, from coordinate 7,863 downwards.
GGTCATTTCTCACAATAAAAACAAATACAGCAAACACTTCAGGGAAGTTGCTGGGTCCTACACTTGTTCAGTGGTTTACTCAAAAACATCAAGCTGCTTAAGTGATGAGTAATAAATAGAACCCAGATTTTGTAATTCCAGATTCTGCACCTTTCCCTGATTCAGTTTAGAATCTTAGAATAAACATAGAATCTGGACATATAGGCCAGGAATGAAATTATAGTGTTACCACTTAATTGTGTACAAACTTGGCCTGTTTTCTGAGTCTCAGGTTTTTCTTAAATAAGATTTAGTAATTTCTATCCCATAGAGGTTTTGTAGTAACTAAATAAGATAGTTTGCACTAAAGGCCTAGCATGTGCCTGATAAGCAAAGTTGTTATTATAAATAAAAGGAATGTAAATATTTACTAGTTTGAGAGAGAGTAGATGGATTGAATAAGATAAAAAAGGTGTTATAATACTTAATATGTTTTGAAACCCAATGTTGTAGATGGATATTGTAGATAGTGTTCATCCTACAAACATGGCTCTATTTATGGGAATAATTACTTCAATCACATGCTTGACTTTTGTTTCCATTCAATCAAAAAGAGTTCTGTTTTTGTCATAGAGACAAAGGGAGGCCTGCTCTCTAAGATGAGATAGTGATCACTTTCATTATGGGGCAGGCATCTGTAAAAGAGAGGAAGGAAAGAAGAAAAGGAGGGAGGAGCAAGAGAGGAAGGGAGAAGGGGAGGGAGGGAGGAAGGTTGAGTTTTCACTTTGTACTTTCAGTTGTCTTCCATCATTCACCCCAGATTGCTCAGTGGGCTAGAGCCTAGGTTCACGGTAGAGTATTAATGCAATTAAAATTGTTTTATCTTGTTGTATTTCATTAAGGATCCTGTATATATATGCAAAAGATTATGTGAAATCACCAGTAAAAAAATAATATGGAAGAAAGTATCTACATCAATAGCAGTTGCATAAAACTATATTTTTAAATATGTTTGGAAGGGAATTTTTTTATGAAACGTTAACTTTGGTTGCCTAATTAAATGTATACAAAGGCAAACAAAACAAAAGACTAAAGCAAAATATTCATCTTTTGTCACCATCTACTGTCACCACTCCCTTGATTATTTTATATTTAAAATTTGATCTGCCTGACTTCAGTGTCTAATAATTAAAATAGTCATCTGAAGTCCAAAGGCTTTAAATTGTCTAGATATAAATCAGGTGAATTCTTCCTTGATCTAATGTGAAAATACAGAATATTTTATCATGGTCCTTGAATATGTTTTCTCTTTCTTCATATCTGTATGGTCTTTGGAAATTATATAAATATGCATATATATGTAGTATTGGATATAATCTAGTTACATTTTGGTATGTTAATAAATTATCTATTTTTGGATAACAGGTTACCTGAAATAAGTGGCTTGAAATGACAAATATTTATTATCTCATAGTTTCTGGAGATCAGGAATTCAAGAGCATCTTAGTTGGGAAGTTCCTGTTCATGCCTTTTCATGGGCTTCCAATCAAGCTGTGATCAAAGCTATAAGTTTTTCATGGCTCAACTGGGTAAGGATCTGCTTCCATGATCTCATGGATCCTCACAAGACCCAGTTCCTTGGGTCCTATGGGCCTCTGCATATCTGAGTATCCTCACAATATGGTGGCCAGCTTCCCCGAAAGTCAATAATTAAGAGAGAGAAAAAGAGAATTCAAGATGGGAAGTTACGGTTTTTTCAGACTAGAATCTAGAATATAATATTCTAATCTCTAGAGGTAAGTCACTAAAACCAGACAACACTGAAGTAGGAAGGAATTCAGTTCTACTTCCTGAGGGGAAAAGTATGAAAGAGTTCAGTATGTATATCTTTAAAACTATCACAGTGAATTTATCTAAAGAATTTGTCCTATAATATCTCTATATTCTAGACAGTTATAAAAAGTTAATAAAAATAATGTAACCACTGTTATTAAAGCCTACAGAACTTTAAACCTGTTGCTTTCATATATAATATTGCAAGGAATTAAAGCAACTCAAATTTAGCAATATTTTAATTATCTAATGATCTTTGTGCTGACCCATTTATTTGTACTATCTATCCAATGACTCACATATATAGATAAGTCAGATATCATGTTTGCTGTCTTCAGATATGTAATGAATTCAAAAGTGTCTGATCTGATATGACTTCTTTTCCACCTCAATTTTTGAGAACATTATTCTTTAAAGCAATATATCATTTCCCCTGGGTTTTCTGATACCACCATTTCCATTAATTCTCTATATAATTGGATGACTCATTTACTATCCATTCTGCCTTAAGTACTGGAGATACATGCATTTTAAAAATGCAAATAGTTGATGTGTGAGAGGCCACTTTTCCTTTTCTTCCATCTTGGAGAAAACATTCTAGACTGGTATGGATATAGATGCTAATAGTAGCTAAATGTACCCTGAGAACCTTCTGCCTTTTGTTCATAACTTTTTATTATTATTATTATTATTATTATTCTATGTGAAACAGTCTGATGTTTAGATTTTTGTGCTACATTCAGATGTTTATGAAAAAGAACAGGTTTTAATATTCTTGGATCTGTCCTATTTGCAATTTCTTAGGCTTTCATTCTGTGAGTAGCTGAACTGTGTGTGTTACAAAAGCCTGGCTAATGCTCTTTTTAATGGTTGAGTAAAGCTGAAAGTATTCACATCAATTTCCTATTGCCACAAAATGATCTAGGTCATGACAAACCACAAGCCAACTTACTAGACCATTACTAAACTACCATCACATAAGGATAAGTTAGCAAATTTGACCTTTTAAACCAAACTGCAAAATGTTCTTTTGATTAAAGTCTACAACAGTCCCCTGAGATCTCTAGTGCTGAATGTCAGGGACTTAACACAACACTGAGATCTTGGCAGATAAATGTACCTCTACTCATAAGCTTTTCAACTCACACACAGTTTAAAATTCTCCTGTTCTATGGAATTACTGTTCTGTGCCTGGTTTTATTTTGAAGGCAGTTAGCTTTATTCTTTCTGAGAAAATTAGCTATTTAAGGATAAATACTTTAATTTGTCCTTTCAACCTTGGTTTATTGGTAATTCCCAGCCTTTTCTGAATACCACTCTGATTTCTCCCTTGAATATTCCCCTTTTCTATTCAGTAATTTTTTTTGTATTCAATAGTTCAGTAAACCTTTTCTCATTCTAATTTTTGCATACTGCTGTACCTGATATTTACTTATAGTCTGTTCTATATTTTTTTGCCCATGTTTTTCTACAATGCCAGCTTTAACATACATCTCAATCACACATTGTAAACTGCAGCTTTATTGTTCATGAATCTGAATAGTTCGGGTTCACATCTTTGTTTTCTAGCATGCAAAATATATAACAGAGCTAGAAATTTCACATATGTAGCCTTTTAATTATTCCATATTCTATAAAAGCAGTTATCAAAGTGCAAATAGATGTCATTAACTCTTTCTGACTTGGGAAACTTGGTCTTGTGAGTTCTTCAGCCTTCAATAACACTAGTTCTTCAGGATTAAAGAACAAAATTTTTAGGAGCTTTGTTTGATACGTAGGCAAAATTACATTGTGGTTTTTACGCCTGGGTTGTTTTCCTTTCCTCTGTTACAGTTGCTTAAATGTATTTACATCAGAGAAAATTTTTAAAATATAAAACACAATTTGTGTTAATATGTGAAATACAAATTAAGACATTTATTGAATTTGCCTTTTACTTTTATTAAAAATACTTTTGTTTTTAATCTAATTTTAGTAGTCTTTTATAATTCATGCTTCTGGCAAATTGCCTTTAGTATTTTCTATAACTAAGTTCATTTTATCTCAGGAGTCTTCCTGCCTCACTGAATTTTATAAATTTTTCAAACTGTGCTATTTGATGTGTCATGACATCCTTAGTTCTTAGGAGCTACTTTCATGAATGGAGGAATGAAGTGGGTAGATAAATACTCAAACTCTAGGATCACTGTTTAACATAAACCTTAATATTTCTCCTTTAGTCTGTTTTGCACATGTGGCATCAATGTACATATATCAAATTTTCATTTGATAGAGGGACTTATGTCTAAAAAGATTTGATATCCATTGCTCTATGCATCATTTGGTTTTGTATATAATTTTTTTACTTCACAGAATGTCTCCTTTTTATATTATGTATTTGGTCATTCTTCTTTCCATTCCCAATTCAGATTTTCTCTAAAACCAACCATGTTTATCTTGACCTCCCTTGTCCCCATAGGCACAAAATTTTCTAGCCTTGTCTGATGGACTGATGGGGGTTTGTGTCCCCCCAAGTTCATATGCTAAAACTTTAATCCCAATGTGATGGTATGAGGAGATGATTAGATTATGAGGGAAGAGACCTCATGAATAGATTAATGCCTTGACAAGAAGAAGCCAGAAAGTTAACTAGCTCTCATCCTGCCATGTGAGGGTACAAGGAGGAGTCAGCAGTCTGCTATCTGAAAGAAGGTCTTCACCAGACTGTGACCACACTGGAATTCTAATCTCAGACTTCTAGCCTGCAGCACTGTGAGATATGTTCATTGCTTAAGCCACATGGTCTATGGTAATTTGTTGTAGCAGCTTCAACTGACTAAGACATCTTACAATTAAAATGTGTGTGGATATGTGGATATATAGAGACATATACATATATATATATGTAGATCTACATATGTATATATGTAGATATGTATATCTACATATATATTATATATATGTAGATAGCAAGTATTATGTCAAATAGACATGCAATTTACTCATAGAATCCTAGCTTGGTCCTATAAATTAAGACTGCATGTATCATTTATAATTTAGTATTTGTATCTTTGATTTAGTTGGTTAATTTATTCCTGTGTCCCTTGGTGGATATATTTCCTAACAAAAAATGAATTAGAAAGTTTTGCTAGTTTTGAAATTGTGAAAAAAGAGAAAAGAATCTATGCCTCTTTTCAAGATCTTCCCTCAAAAGAGAACATTAAAACACAAAAAAAATTACTGTTAATTGTGTTTTAAAGTTTATTTAATGGGTGAGTTTCATAATTATTAAATAATATGATTTGACAAATCTTGCTACATATAGTTTTATTAATCAGTTGGTGAACACATTGCAGAGCTACCTAGTAACTGAAGAAATGTTTAGTCTTATATATTTCTTTGATATGTTTACATTTAAAATTTCCCAGCTAATAAATTATTCTTTTAGAATGAGTGTGATTTTTAGATACTTTATTATTAGACAGTATCCATTTATTGTCTGAGATTCAGTTCACTTTTGTTCATACAAAAAGTTCAAACTACTTCTGAAATTTCAGCAAAATATAGAAAAAGTAATTTAGAAAACATAAAATAAATCTATGTATAATACTTCTTAAATTCAATCAATTAATGCATTTATTACATCATTTTCCTGAATAGAATATCATCTTAGGTTGAAAAAGAATTAGTATGAAAAAAAGATATTCTTGTCTTCAGAAAGCTAATGTCCACTTTTAGAGACAGTATCTGCATATGAGGTCATAACTAAAAATATAATGTGTGATATCTTAAGCTTTATGTGAATAGCATGGATTAAATCTTTTCAGTTTTATGGGTACTTGAATTCTCCATCTCAAGTAGAAAAGTTTTTATACAGCCATGTGTATTTGTTTGACATTTAATTTTTACTAATAGAAAAGACAGTGAGTCATTGTTGGTAAACAACTCAATACTATCCCTCCCCCAACCATTTCTCCTTATTAACAGCACTACAATTCTGTTCTAGCACCACATTCATCCAAGGAAGAATAACCCCTTCCAAACTCTAAAACATGAATCCTGGTTATTTTAAACAAATCAGGGGGTTCTATTTTCCTTACTATAGATTGATTTAATCATGGATATATGATTATCTGGCCAAAAAGATACCAGAGCTAGGTAGGGAATCTTCTAGAGGCTTCTTTACACTACTTTTAATAAAGGAATTAACATGGAATAGGTAATCCTTTTGCTGTACCCATCTCCTGCAACTGCTGTAGGCATCTTGCAAAAATAATATGTCAGGAGAGGAAAAAGGTTTCATACTAAGTACAGTATGGTAAAGGGAAAAGAAGGAAGATCATGGGTGATTGCAAATATTTTGAGCAACTAAGTATCCCAAGTCTAAAGAGCCCCTATATTTGTACTAGTGATTAAGAGATCCAACAATTACCCTCATGGTTATAACTGATGAGGCGGACTTTTCCACTACCTGCATTTGCTAAAATAAATCATATGTAATGGTATGTGAGGGATGGAAAGCATGAACTATGCTGGAGAGACAGAGAGGGTCATGTTTGCTCATTTCCAAGCAACAGATTTTAAGTGGGCTTAGGGAAAGTAGATTCAAGAGGTGTGAGTTAATATAAATTATAAAAATTATGCAACAGGTAAACACCTTCTTAATATCAGTAAGAGCCAGCAGAAATTGATGGAATTTACATATTTTGAATGATTACTTTTTGCAAGGTATTATGTTAGAGATGCTTGACATATTGTTAGCTTGACCTCTTGTTAGAGCTAAAATACAGGACAACACAGGTGTTTGAAGAAGAGAAGCCTGAGATTTATCAAGTGACATGACCAATGGTCTTATGGACAGTTCTCAAAGAGATCCATGGGTAAAATGTATTAAATATAAAATTAAAGAAATTGACAGTAGGGTAAAGGCATGATAAATGTAATATGTTGAAAATCTAACTCTGGCTTACGCTTTGTTATCAGTCCTGTGATGTGTACTTATGTGTTGGTAGAAAATCAGATTTTCAAATTTCATGACAGAATTCCATTGTCCATCAAGCAATCACTATATAGATGTCTGGAGTCACTGTTCATTTTCTGTCATTCTAAATAAATGACCAGAAAACATGAACACACACACACACACACACACACACACACACACTTCCATACAGGTTAAAATGCCACTTTAAATGCTGCCTTAAGTCTCTTTTTATTTCTAGATGATATCTTCTCAACCTCTAAAGTGGAGGCAAGAGATAGAAGGGCCATGTATCAATCATCTTTTGGTCTTCGTGCAAATCAGCAGATTCTTTTGTTTGTTTCGGGGGTCAAAGCATACATCAGCCATTGAAGCTGAGGCTTGATTGAGCTTCATATATCACATTTTCTATAGAAATACCTCCACATTTCAGAAGCTGGTGGACTATCAGACTTAGTTTTCAAAGATGTTGCATTTTTCTATTTTTGCTTTGTGTAAAAGAGGATAGATTTAGCACTTATTCAGATGCCGCTTTAAATTAGAAACTCTAGGACTTTTTTCCTTAAATAAACCTAACGTTATGTAGGAGTAAAACAGCTGAGGGAGAAGGAGATGCTGAAGATGTTGCAAAGAGTAAGGTCAAAAGAGGAAAGATGTAGGCTTGAAAAGTAACAAGGACACTTCACATGAGACACAATAATACAGGATTTGATGAGTATAAGGAGATAGGCTTAAAATTAGAAAAGATGGCAGATTGGATAGCTCCTGCTTGATTTTCTTACTCTCCACAAAGTGGAAATCAAGGTACTCTATCTTGATCAAAAGGAAGGTGGATTGTTGAACTTGGGAAAAATGTAAAAATTTGTTCTGTGTGAAGTAATCCATGAAGTCGGCAGGACAAAACCACAAAGGTTACTAAAGATGAATGAAGAGACAGATGAAGTTTGTCAGGAACAACCTGTCTTGGGTCAGGTAAAAAACGCTCATTAATCTCCTTCAGTAAATTATAATATAGAATAGGGATGTGGGGTGATTTGGTGCTGTGTATTGACAAGATGGAAAGGATAGGAAAGGTGATTTATATTTGGAAA